>JAQBSW010002689.1:0-97845 GCA_029291075.1 Eudiplozoon nipponicum | reverse complement strand
TATATATATATATATATATATATATATATATATATATATATATTCTTATAATTAGGAAAACAACACAAATAACAAAGTGGATAAGGCCATTTATTTCGTGAATACTAATCATCTCTTATACAATCATACATATTTATACATTTTGGGCTGTCAATTGGTTATGTTATCGGTGACAAATCTGACTCGTTATTACTGCTGTTTCTTGTTTTGACTAGTAGGTGAGTGTATATGCGTTTGTGTTTGTGTTGTGTATGTGTGTTTGCATGTAAAGGTCATTCTCGCAGTATTGCGAAGTGATGTCTGAGATCTTGTCATTATTGCTTTGATAACTTGAGAGTTAGCCATTTGTGCAAATTGTTCACTGTTATCTATACAAGTGCTATTTTTCCCAGTATAGTTAATCGTTTCTCCTCGCTGCGCAAGGGTGCTATTTTCGCTTGGTAACAACGCATATGTTGATTGTCGTGTTAAACGCTCACACTGTTTGGAGACTTCTGTCATCGTATGCGCCTCTGTTATCTCAACCTCACCTTGTTGCCAATCTGATTGTACGTTTGTTGATTCTAGTCGAGGGCCTGTTGGTTCTTGGCTGGATACTAGTAGATTGTTGCTGAATTTTGTTATCCTTGGCCAGTCGATAAGGATATCATGTTGATGAAACTTTTGAATGTTAAGTTCAGGTGCTTGTTGTTTTATGTAAAGCGCTTCGTAGATAAGAAGTAATTTTTCAGATTTTGCTTTGTGTAGAATTGTGAAATTGGTCGAATTGACAGGGTGCCCCGTTGCCAATATATGATCGGAAATAGCTGATTTTCCTGACGGTGGCAAGCCTTTGTTAATCAATTTCTGTGGCAAATGTTGCTGGATTCTGCTTATCAATTGCTTCTTCGTACGTCCGATATATGTGCTACCGCACATACATGAGAATTTGTAGACTATGAATGATTTGGAGAGAGTTGGCAATTGATCTTTGGCATCCAACCTCATGATTCTCTGTGTACTAAATGTCATATTAACTTTAACACTGGGAAAGTTCTCCTTAGTTATTCTTTTCCGCCGCCGTACAATTATTGAGGCTTGTACGTCGCCTCTAAATGGTAAATTTATGAAAACCTGCTTGACGGTATCCTTTAAAGTACGAATCTGCCGTGGTTTGATGTTGACATCAATGAAACGCTCTGGATAGATGTTCATTAGCAAAATTTTCCTGAGGTAGCCCAGTTCTTCCTCAATCTTGTGTTCAGAGCAGATCTTTCTGATTCTGTTTGCTAGGTTGTTTACTAAGTTTCTTTTGTGGGATTTTGGCACTACTGTTGTGGTGTATTGCCCGGTGAAAGTGGATTTTCTATATATGGCACAGTGTCAAATCCCCGTTTTATTCTCGAGTGAGTTTGATGTCAAGGAAGAAAAAAACTGTCGTCTTTCTCTACCTCGAGAGTGAATTTGATGTCTGGATCGGCTCCATTTGCTTGTTTGAGGATTTTGGTAGGGTCTGCTGCTTCTGAGATGAACAACAAGATATCATCTAAATACCTTTTGTAGAGTGCGCACTGGTCAATTATACATTTTAGGCTCGTTTTTTCAAGGTGACACATGTATACATCTGCCAGGAGGGTGCAATGCAGCCTCCCATAGCTACACCATTGATCTGGCGGTATTATATCCCTTCAAATGTAAATTGCACGTTTTCCGTACATACTAATATGAGGTCTTTAATGTCATAGGTATCTATAGGGAAATCGAAAAAACTCATTTTGGATAAGTTCACACAAGATCTCCATTGTCCTATCCAGTGGTATGTTTGTAAATAAAGATGAGGCGTCAAGCAAGACCATTTTATTCTGTAGGATGTTCTTCCTCTTCAGTTCATATGCTAGTTCGAAGGAGTTCTTGATAGTGTTTACGTTTATGATGCTTCGTATTGGTTGAAGTATTTTGCAGTGAAACTTGGCTGGTTTATGTTGTGGAGCGTTGATCATTGACATAATAGGCCGCATCGAGGGAGCTCCTGAGGATAGCCTGATTCAGAAATCGAAATACGATTTGATCTAGGGCCAGGGTAGAATCTAACTGAGGGTATATTTGGATTCATTGACATAAATTATTAGGATTATGACATAAATTTTAAATTAGGTAAACCTCAGGATGAGGTTTTCTCACTTGAGGCAGATTAAGCGGGCCCATTTCGTGTGTTTTGCCGTGAATTGATTAAGTTTTAGAAATTCTTATTTGCTTAATCGAGTCTACAGTCTTGGTTTCTAGAAAATGGTCTTCAGTGGGTAAGATGTAATAATAACAGTACTCATAATGATATGAATTATTACTATATGCAAGAATAAGAATAAGAGATACCCTCTTTAATAAAAAAAATTATCAAATTATTTGCATGTATGTATTAGGTTTTGCGAACCTAGTAACAAATAAGTTCAGTTGTGACAAGAAGGATAAACCAAAGGCAGCATGAACGTTTCGTGCTTATTGGCGACTCATCAGTTGGAGACGGTATTACGCCTTTTAACCACTATATATTTGGTCGAAGAATGTGGGATAATAGGACGGTACAATCTCCTATTATCCCACATTCTTGACCAAAATATATAGTGGTTAAAGGGCATAATCCCGGCTCCTACTGATGAGTCGCTAGTAAGCACGAAACGAATGTGCATAAGATTATACTTTCCGTTCATGCTGACTTTGGCCTATTCTTCTGGTCACAACTGAACTTATTTTTTACTAGGTTTGCAACACTTAATACATATTTGCATATATATTAGTTCTTCGCTACAAACAGTATTTAACTGTTATAAATTATTTGCATGTAGCGCATAAAACCTTTACTGAATATGTACTCTCTGTGTTATAGCCTAATTGCAATGATAATTGTACTTTTACCGTTTTCAGAATGTTTTTGAATAATGATGATAGTAAATTCAATTCCCAATATGTGGAAGCTGTCAAAATTGTTGTTTATTATGTCAATTGGAATAACAGTTAAACGTGTTTTAATAACGTGTAAAGTAACAACTACCTTATTATGTAAAATTTATTGAAGACTTCAGATACATACTAAAACAGTTTGATTTTTATAAAGCAGAATTGATTTGAAGAACGTAGATAAAGGTCTATATGTATATAAAAGTAAAATAAGTAACATAATTTTGACTGTTCATTGATTTAGGCCCATCAGTTAATGTAAATAAAGTATAATTATTTTCGCGGCATTCGACGGTCATGGTTGCAACACACGAAAATGTAGATTACAGCTTACAAGTATTTCGGTTACAATCAATGCATAAAAACGTACTAAAACAAATTAAATAATTTTAGCTCAAACAGTAAAATTAGAAGAACCATTTATAAAAATGAACAGAATTTCAGCCATAACAAATAATAATAGCTATAGATAACGATTGAAAAATTAGCCACATAAAATCAAGATCTGCACTGGCTCAAATTAAAAACTATGAGTACATTAATATAGAAAATAAACATAATATTTTATTTGGCAACAAAGACCATAAAATTTATAATTGTCTGAGTTTTCGAAGATAAATTTAGGACACGTATGATGTGGATACAATGATTGTATGTTTGACTGGAAAAATACAAAATAATTACGGGGAAAGGTAAGCGTAATGTGGAATGCGTAAAAAAATGAAAATACAATACAATTGTACTTATTAGAGAAGTTAGTGTTCAAATCTAGAACAATGTCTCAAATGAAGTGAGTTATAGACTCAAATAATCTTCAAAATTTCTTCATAAAAAATCATTGATTATACCAACAAGAACGTAATTTTCCACTTAAATGGGTAAGTGCTGCTACCTGAAATTTCCTATTCGTAAACCAGAAAAGTTCGGATCTGCTAAGTAGCAGGACATGAAGTATTATGTTTTTAGAACAGTAAAGCATAAAATATTGTAGTCCTTTTAATATCAATTATGAGTTCTGATAATAACAATCACACAAAATGATAGGATGACTCACACTTCAACTCATGTACAAAGACCGTAACATACTACAAACAAGACTTCTGATTTATCTGGCAAGAAAGAAATGAAAGTTTCAATCTTTATTGTCTTCTGGGTTTAAACTAGTAAAATGACATTTTATTACAATCTCAAATATCATAAGAAGCATCACCAGGATATTGGCAGAAATGGAACCAAAGTCGGTGATTGATTTAGAAAACCAGTAAACTGTATGATAGAAGATGAGTTTAATGGGTAAAGATTGGCTTCAGTCTACTTCTAATAATAAGGCAATGGAAAAGCTGTGCAAAAGTATAAAACGCAAAGACTTACCAGTATTTATGAAGAAAAATTAATGTCCTGCGTTGTCTATAAAACTATATTGGAAAGTCAAGCGGGGGTAGATCCGTCTGAGAAATTTTGATAGTACGCGTTATATTGGCGAATGTGTTGATACGTAAAGAGGAAAAATTAACTTTTTTGCATAGCTAATATTTGGTAAAACAAGAGATTTAAAGAAAGTCATTATTAAGGATGAATTGAAAACTACACAAAAATGGCGGATCTTTTAAGCCTTTTGAACATGAGCGTGTGGAAATGGAGCAAAACATCAAGTGATTCAAAATGTTTGCTAAAACATTTTTGTTATTTTGTCAATTAGAACTACTTCAAAAAGAGAACTAACAATAGGAAGGAGTAATGGAATGTTTTTCTCTAGTCTCACGAGTCTATTTATTTTCTGATTTAAGTTTCTAGCGTCTGTTGACAAAATCCGTCTGTAAAGTGGAGAGAGAAGCGGGGTGGACGAAAAAATACCTGAATCAAATCATCTGCAAACTTGGACAACTTGGGCTGACAACCTTGCATCAGAATCTGAGACAAAGCAATATTAAATGGAATTTGACCCGGGACAGTATCTTGTGTGATAACTCTACTAAAATTTCCAACACCAGATATATACTCCAGAGCTCTTACAGTGATATAGCAATTTCTCATATTGAAGCTGATCAGATATGGGATACTTATATGAACTACTTTATCAATAAAACTATTCATTATAATTAACACGTGTTGAAGTCACAAACTCTAAAATATCTTATGACAAAATTTGTAGTTATGCACAAATGTTTTCAAAAAGGAATTTTAATTAAGAATGTCTATAAGCTTAGTAGAGCATAAATGGCCGCATAGGAACTGTCGATGGTCATCCAGAAACCAAGATTTCTTGAGTACAGTGGAAGGGGTTGAGGATATTTAAAGTCTTCCGATCAAGTATACAAAGGAAGAACTGAGGTTAGTCTTACTACTTGATATAAGGAAATGGCTCTAAGTAGTATTTTTATAGAGAGAGTGATTAGAGGTATAGAATAAATCGGAGGGGGGGAGGAAGTTGAATTTTTTAGTCTATTATTAAAAATACCACTAAGGAGAAAAAATATCTTACCCAAGTGCAAAACCACAATAACACATATAATGAACTAGTCAGTTTTCTGTTGGTGTTTTAAGTCGGAAATGGCTCGAGCTATGAACCAAGAAAAGAGGAGAAATCATCAATTGTGGTTTAATATTATACAATGAGAGCAGTTTGGATCTTCGGTGGCAGGATAGGTAATATCTTTATTGACAATAAACAAAATTTTAATCACGGTAACAATAATATTGACAATAACGATTTCTTACTTTAGGCTGAAATAAGGCAAAGAACAGAATAATTTAATGAAGTCCACTACCGATATGTAGTAACAATTTGGATATTAAGTGAAGTTATACTAATATAGACAGTAATAATAGATAACGTCGATGTATACGTCAGATGGGTCATCCAGATCTCTTTGACTAGTTTAAAGCATTGGTTAAGCCTTTTTACGTCAGCTGAAAGTAAGCGTTTTGAACTAACTGTGGATGGGCTCAAAGCGTTGTCATTTACATTGGGCTTACTTATATTATGCCCAACGCATTCCCATCGGCTTTGGGATATTCTTAACATTCTCCTAAGATAGGTTTGCTTCTAGAATGTTTTTAATTAATGAAAGTAGCATTAACAAAATACAGTACTTTGGTATTTTTATTAAGCAATTGTAATCTGAACCAGAAAATAGCTTAGTTTATAATACATATAAATCCTTGCGTTAAATTTAAGCTTGTTATCTCCACCTTAGAGCATTTTTTTGGCTTATAATGCCGCGTGAATAAATACTGTCATAAACTTCTTGCTCAATCCATTGTTTTTAGCTCAGTCGTCGAACTTCAACATAACAAAAATACCGCCAGCCGCAACGCACTGACGCGTTTCGACCTTCCATGATCATCAATCAGAGTTGACGGCAAACTGACTATCGAGGATCAAACCGCATTGAATATATATGGAAATCAAATTTAGATATGCGGCTCTCACCTCTAGCAGTCTCGCATACATTGAACTTGACTGGAAATGTCGGCTGCACAATTTCTATGCAGTCACGAATTAATATATTATAATCTTTTTTATTTTAAAAAGCTATTTGATAATAATATTTTTACATTAGTATTAATCCCAATCGATTATCATGCATTAAATATAATTCTATTAAACTTTCGTGCATTGGACCCTATAGGTTGCATTTATAACGACTGACCACACTAGAAATGAGATAAATATTCATTTTATATCCACTGGCAGCTGTAATATTGAACTCAATGACAAATAAGCAAATTAAGTTACTAGAATATGAAGTATTTTTTCTGATTAATCACCCTTTGGATGAGACGTCGGGCTGCATTTCAACTGCTATGACCTTGTTAGCATCTTGAAGCATCTGATTGAAGAAACACTGTAATTTTGTTACTCCAACAATGTGTAAGTGTTTATAGAACAACAGGCTAGCTTTAAATAGTTTAGTGTGACTACATCCTTACTATTGCTATTATTTGGTATTGGTTCTGTCACTTAATTTCTCCATGTTTGCCTTCATAAATTGAAATTAAGCAAGCACGAAGTGAGTCCCTTCACACATACACAAGACAAATATTTTTCAATTTATTTAATGGATGGCGGAATATTCGAGGACCCCGAGGTTGCTCTGGTGCTAATTGGGACATTTTAATCGTTCAAATTTCTGACAAGATAGTCTGGATCGAATAAAATTTGTTCTTTACTCTAATTTTCCTGGAGAACATCTCTGAGAAGTTGTTAAGTTACATTCAGAACAAGTTTTGTGTTTTATGTTTTGAGGTGCTCTCAATAACGTATCTTTATTAGTTACGATGCTAACGGAAGGCTTATTATCTAAAAAAAATTATCCTCAGCCTAAAATGTGGCTATTATTTCTTGTTGTTGCCTTTTTCCGAACACTTGTGTACTAGAATTACATATGTTTTGCCAATATTAAAACCTAGAGCTTTAAAAAAAGTTTCGAACAGCTTAGATCAAAATTTTGGTTCTTTTTCTTCCACTACTATATTTGAATTCCTATGTTGAGCAAATTGATCCAATGATATAGCAGAGAAACACTGCGTTTCGTTGAAACGGAAGTTGAATCACGTTAGCTTTCGACTGAAGTTGTCAATGATTTTATATGACATTAGGGACAATTCAACTTAATTCACGTGAATATACAACCACCTCAACCTCGGTACCTCAACTGGATTTCCTTTGGTCTTTGTATGATAGTTGAGTTTTCTTACTTGACACTCCTTACACGCACTGACCAACACTTACCTGACGATGGAATGGTAGCCAATTAAATCTATATTTAACTAATCTTATGGTGCCCTTTCGCGACACAAATATGTTATTTAGCTCTTGGTTCAGACTCATTTTGACATACGCCTGGAATGGTCTCTCAACTAAATCCAGCATTTATTGCTGAAATTAAGGCTGTAAGATACATTTTATGGACATTTACAGTCTTCTTCTCAGCTACTATCCTGGACTTGATGCCTTTGGTACCTCTGCTTTATTCTATATTGCACATTCAGACCACTCTCACACGTGTAAAAACTAAATGTACAATCTAGTGGCATTCCTTCATTCACTGCTGCTTCATAAGAAACAGATGGTAGGCTGCTTTTAACTATATTTTTGGTTAAACGTATGCCAAAGGCAATACCCACATTGTTTTCCGTGTCCACAAAATGTTAATTGACGAAGTCTAATTCTGATAGACTTGTAGCGTATGAATTACGTTGTCGCAAACATTTTAGGGGATATCCACTATCTATAATTCAGATTTGTGTTCTCCTAAATAATTGTTGAAGTGAAGAGCTGCAGCACAAAATGTTAACAGCTCCTAACTACAAACGTCATTCCACGTCTCCTAATCGAGCAATTTCTATAAAAGGGAAGACGAACTAAATCATCGCATTTTCTCTGCAAGCTCTTCCCAAGTTTAAAGTCGTATTCATTAGTCAGAACCTCAACTGAAGTGTTTACTTATATAACACCAAAAAGCGTCTTTCAGCTACAATACAACTTTCTTTCTCGAAGCACTGTACATTGTTTCTCTGTAAGTGTTATTATCTAGATAGCTTTTATTCGTCTGGTCAAATACTTTGACTCGATCGAGTGGTTGAATTAAAAGAAACATGTTGCGCGACAGGAAATAAATAATTTACCTGATTTTCGGATTGCGTACCGAAATGTTTGAATCCACTGTCATCATGAGTGGTTGAATTATCATGATTGGTCTTGGCGAGAAACGGCAATTATTGAAACTGCTGAAGTATCTTTTCATCTATCTCGTTGAATTTGGAAGCGGAACATTTAAAATTATGCAGAAAATGTGATTCGAATATCTTTGACTCACTTAAAAGTTCACAAGTTTGCGAATTTTAACTTCTTTTAAAGCACAATTTACTTTTTTGTATTAACAACAGTACATGTCAACCAAACTGTAGTTAAAACAGCGTTTAATCCAAGCGTTTTACTTATGATTAACGAAAGATAGTGGTATTATTGACAAAAGATCTGCCTTGCGTCAGGTAGTTTAATATCTATTCAAAGAGCCGTTGGTTAATCTGTCTTGCGTTTCTCAATCAAATCAGCAGTCTACAGATTTGTGCAAACCACCCTCTAGGTAGCGTGTATAAGTGCATGGCATCGAACACACTCTCATTAAAATTTAGTACTATATCCTCACTAAATCCAATTTCGTACTAATTTTATATTCAACATTTTCCTCAGAATAGTATTATTGTATTCGGTTACTATAATCAAGAATGCTATCTTGATATATACACCTGACCTTTTAAGTACATACATTTGTCAGTATAGTCTAAGAAGCAGACTTGCCCAGATTCGAGCACTGCCCGCGGCAAAGTTTGACCAGTACGTGATGAGTTCCCAATAAGGACGAAATCGGCCTACTGGATGAATTGCCATTTATATACTATACAATTCTTAGTTTTTACTGAAAAATGTATGTACTTAATGGGTCACGTGTTTATATCAATATCGCAACCTTGATTATAGCAATTGTTATCACCACCGGCGCAACTAATGCTTGTTTAATTGTATTCGGTTGGCAAATATTCATCGGATTTAAAAAAACAAAATCATAAATTACCGTTCGGATATGTCCTCTGTTTGTCTTTGTCTTAAATATGGGCAACGTAAGAAGTTGCAAAGGATGAATGGGAATATTGACAAACTTATAGCTCACGAAATCCGGTGATATAAGCCTCTACAGAATTACGCGCAATCTGATGTAATTGATAAAGTCAAAGACACCGGGACATGATCATAATATATTTACTCACAGAAATAAGCCCCTAAGCTAATATAAAAATTCCTCAACATCATATTGCAGAGCCTTTTAGGACAAATCTAAGATAGTGTATTCAATGTCTATTACACACAATTGTATAAAATCCAATCACCGTTTAGTAAGGCTCAGCGTTGACTGGACTTGAAATTTATTTGACAGGACTACCCATTTAGATTGCCTTCATATATATAAATAAATAAAGCGTAGCTATGATACTCTAGGGAAGTCCATTGTCGAGACTTTATACGATGTTAGCTTCATTAATGCAGATTTACACATTCGTCTAGGAGATTGTACTGTCCAATTTTCCCACATTCCTCATCCAGATATATAGTGGCTAAAAGGCGTAAAACCGACTCCTACTGATGAGTCGCCATTAAGCACGAAACGAATGTGCACGAGATTATACTTTCCGTTCATGCTGCCTTTGGTTTATCCTTCTGGTCTCAAATGAACTAATTTGTTACTAGGTTCGCAACACCTAATACATACTTGCGTATATATATATCAGTTCTCCACCACGAACTGTATCTAACTGCTATATATTGAATTGAATATTGTCATGATTACCGCGAAATGTGATAACTGATAAAGGTCAAAGCCAGAATGTATGGATTTAATGGAGTAACAGGTGTTCAGAAATAGTTTTAATCTTCAATTTTTGTGAACTATACCATACATTTAAATTCATCGTGTTGGTATCAGGTACCGACTCGGCAAACATAGTGTTAGTACTATGTACCTTTTCGGTACTATAATGTTGGTATCGGATACTGACACAATAGCCATTGTGTTAGTTTCATTTACAGACTCGGGATATGTATTATACTGAGTGAGTTAACTTTGAAGTCGCATTGTCGAGACATTATTTGATGTTAGCTTCAGTACTGCAGGTTTACATATTCGTCTAGGAGATTGTACTGTCATATTTTCCCACATTTATCACCGAAATATATAGCGAGTAAAGGGCATCATACCCGCTCCTACTGATGAGTCGCCAGTAAGCACGAAAAGAATGTGCACGAGATTATACTTTCCGATCATGCTGGCTTTGGTTTATCCTTATGGTCGAAATTGAACTAATTTGTTACTAGGTGCGCAACACTTAATATATAATTACTCTAGGAAATGTCTGGCTAAATTAATGGGGATAGTAAATTCCTCCATACGCAAATTATTAATTCATATAATTGGCGGCCTTAAGTTTAAAACCAACAGCCGACATATCGGCACTGGAACCTAAACTGAAAAAAAGGTGAATTCCTAACTTGCATAATAGTCCCAACACACCAATCCACCACGGTCAAACAGTAAAATCAGTGACTTGCCTGGACCACATCCATTTTGTGACGCGTATTTTCTGTATGGATTTTATAGTGTAGTGTGGACAATCCAAACCAAAGACGACTTGTCAACTATTGTGTATTACGTGTTGCGCTACTAGTAGCAAATTATTTAAAATATGACCAGAAGGATTAATCAAATACAGCATGAACGGAACGTATAATACCGTACAAATTCGTTTCGTGATTACTGGAGACTCATCAGTAGGAGCCGGTATTACGCCATTTACCCACTATATATCTTGGCGAGGAATGTAGGATAATAGTACGGCACAATCTCCTATACGAATGTGTTAACCTGCAATAGTAAAGCTAATTTCATAATAAGTCTTCGACAATGCGACTTCAAAGTCAGCTTACTATATATAACGTTTATACCAAGCCTGTAAAGGGTACAAACACCATGGCTATTGTGTCATTACCTGATACAAACACTGTTGTTAACGAAAAGATACATAGTACCAACACTATGGTTGCCGAGTCATTACATGATACCAACCTGATGGATATCAATTTATGCTAAAGTTCACCGAAATTGAGAAATAAATTATTTCTGAACATCTCTTACTCCAGCAAATCCATTCAATCTGGCTTTGATCGATATCATTTATAACATTTCGCGGTAATCATGACATCATTCAATCAAATAAATAACTGTTAGATATTGTTTGTGGCGGTGAAATAATAAATGTGTTATTGTGTATTGGTTTTTGCGCACCTAGTAACAAAATATTTCAAATATGACCGGAAAGATTACACAAAGACATCATAAACGGAACGTATAATCTAGTGCACATTTGAAATAATTTGTTACTAGATGCACAGCACTTAATACACAGTTGCATATATATATTAGTTCTTCGCCAAAAACTGTATCTAATTGTTGTGTACTTAATTGAATGATGTCATGCTAACCGCGAAATGTGAAATCTGATAACGATCAGGGCCGCAGTGTATGAATTGCTTGGAGCAACAGGAATTCAGATGCAGTTGTAATACAAAGTTTTGGTGTCCATTGTGTCGGTACTATGTCCCGACTCGGCAACCATAGTGTTAGTATCCGGTACTCATCGATTTGAAAAAGGTATCAGTTACTAACACAATAGCCATAGTGTTAGTATCCTTTACAGACTCGGTATATATATTATATAGTGTGAGTTAGCATTGAAGTCCTATTGTCGTTGACTCAGATTATGTTAGCTTCACTATTACAGGTTTACACATTCGTCTAGGAGATTGTACCGTCCTATTATTCCGCATTCTTCTACCAAATATATAGTGGTTAAAGGGCGTAATACCGGCTCCTACTGATGAGTCGCCAGTAAGCACGAAACGAATGTGCATGAGATTATACTTTCCGTTCTTGCTGCCTTTGGTTTATCCTTCTGGTCACAACTGAACTAATTTGTTACTAGGTTCGCAAAACCTAATACATACTTGCAGATATATTAGTTCTTCGCAACAAACAGTATTTAAAGTCAAATCAGTTTTTTTCATCCCATCCAATTAAAACTTCAAGCCAGAACATGCGGCATACGCTTTCATTACTGATGCTGAAATTTAGTGAGTTGGATTTGAAGTCGCATTGTCTAAGACTTTATATGATATTAGCTTCACTACTGCAGGTTTACCCATTCGTGTAGGAAATTGAACCGTCAAATTTTCACAGCGCTCACTAAAATATTTAATGGATAATGGGCGTAATACTGACCCCTACTGTTTAGGTGCCAGTAAGCACAAAACTAAAGTGCATGAGATTATACTTTCCGTTCATGCTGTCTTTGGTTTATTCTTCTGGTCACAACTGAACTAATTTGTTACGAGTTGCGCATCACATAATACACAAAATAATCTACATTTATTTTAAAGTTTAACTCTTGCGAAATAAATATCCTTTTTTGCTGTGTTGTATACATTTGCTTTATAATATATTTTTGCTTCGATACTAGATTTATTTTTCTGTTCAGTTTGCAGATAGTTTTTCATTTTGACCATGATAAATAACCTTACTTTGGAAAAAGGTGTAAGTACTGCTATTACTTAGACATGTCTTCTTTTTATGAACATTCATTAAATTCCAATGCCTGAGAGCTTTCCATCTTTCGATTGCTACTGTCATCAAGGAATGAACATTTATCAACTAAACGCTTCTATATGACGATTACCGCTGAACTTAATTTTTAGAGATTATTATCGACTCTTTTTAGTCCATCACTGGATGACAGCCTCTTTCGTTGGTATTCACGTGATATAATTAAGGTTTACTGGATCACAGTTCCAATCGTTGTCCTTTCGAGTACGAGATGAAGGCGTTATCCACGGCATTTTTGTTATAAAAAAAGTTATAAATTATATAGTAAAGAAGATTCTGCGCCTGAAAAACAAAAAAATATAGTATATTGGTCGGAAGAGTTTCTCAAAGTTGTCTTGATTTAGATTCTCTGCAATCGTTTGGTGCAACCTAAATCACTCGCAAACAATCATTTTCAGATCAACTCAGTATCTCCCTTGTGCCTTTTTGCCATTCAACAGAAATCTAAAGATGCAATAGCTAGACTCATAGTCGTAAGAAAAGCCAAAGAGTTTATGAAAACTTTCCGTATATTTGAAGACTGAAAGAGCTAGATTGGACGGAGTATAACATGTGACATCATGAAACTAAGTCTGATGCTGCTCTGGATTGCACAATATAGTTAACATGTTTAAAACAATTGGTGTGACTTGGCTCTCAATTTGTCAACAATTATTATCCTGACACGTTTCGACCTTCCATGATCATCATCAGAGTACGACGCAAACTGACTATCGAGGATCAAACAGCCTTGAATATATATGGAAATCAAAATTAGACATGCGGCTCTCACCTCTAGCAGTCTCGCATATATTGAACTTGACTGGAAATGTCGGCTGCACAAATTCTATGCAGTCACGAACATTAACTGTTTGCAGCTTTCGCCACATATACATATATAGGCAATACAATTTAACAATAATTGATTGCGCGGGTTGTGGTAACAATTATTTAAATCAAGTTTACGATCGTGCAGTAAACACCAATCCCATTGTTTTTAATCAGTCGTCGAACAACATAACAAAACTACCGCCAGCCGCAACGCACTGACGCGTTTCGACCTTCCATGATCATCATCAGAGTACGATGGCAAACTGAATATCGAGGATCAAACCGCTAGAGGCGAGAGCCGCATATCTAACTTTGATTTCCATACATATTCAATGCGGTTTGATCCTCGATAGTCAGTTTGCCGTCGTACTCTGATGATGATCATGGAGGTCGAAACGCGTCAGTGCGTAGCGGCTGGCGGTAGTATAGTTATGTTGTTCGATGACTGGTTAAATACAATGGGATCGGTATTTAATTCAAGCTCGCAAACTTGATTTAAAGAATTATTACTCTGTTTGAATTTGGCTAAAGTATACTAACTAATGTAACTAGTTTAGTTTCTTAAATTAAGTTGGAGCTCATATGGTATGCCTTTAGACTCAAAGTTAATATATGTCTAAAAATTGTGTGTAGTGTGCGGCAGAGTGGCTCAGTGGTTTGAGCAGACATGCCCAAGTTCCAGCCCTGTCCGCGGCAAATTCTGGCCAGTAAGTGATGAGTTCCTAATAAGGATGAAACCGGTCTACTGGATGAATTGCCTTTTCTACACTTTAAAATTCTTAGTTTATCCTGACAAATGTATGTACTTAATGGGTCTGGTGTTTATATTAAGTTCGCAAACTTGATTGTAATAAATGTTATCACCGCCTGCGCTACCAACATTCGCTTAAGTATTTACCGTTATTCATTGCTTCTTTGTGGTATTTATCTTATATTATAGACTTCAGCCATGTACGACGGTTGCCTCCAAAACATGTTGGATGCAGTAGTTTTATTAGACGATGGAAAATCTTCCCAGCAAATAAAAATTGTAAATAATAAATTGAAATCACTACACAAACGTTTTATGCTAATTACTCCAACTAAGAGCATTTAATGCTAATCGTTTTCGCACTATTCTAAGCGAATGCTCATGTTAAGCGCTAATTATAGTGTTCTAGGTATTTCGTTTAACATATTTGCAGAACCACTAATAATTTCTTCAATTCAACGTGTGTATAGAAATAATCATAATTAAAAAACGCATTTTAATCAAATAATAGTGCCAAAATTAGGTTTTAATATTTTTTTACTATTCGATTTATGCAATTCATTTTTTATATACAAAAAGTACACATTATGATTTTCTTCACTGGGCCTCCGGACAGGGCCTGATAAACCTATTATATATCCCAATAATGTATAAATAGAAAATATGACTCGTGACCATGTAATCTAATATATAAATGAATCTTAATATATAGAATAAAATTGAACCTCACAAAGTCATATTATTTCGTTATGAAATTAGCAAGCATGGCCTTATTCTTATGTTTATCCAAAACTTTTAATTTAATTAGAAGTTGATACAACGCATCATTACATAAACTATTAATTAGAAAGATTATAAACATACCTATTATTGCTTGGTAAATTTTAAAACTTACTCTGAATGTCATTATAAATTGGAAATGTTTTTGAAAAGATAATATTTGTTATAACATTTTGAATTATGAAAGAAGTAGATCTAGCAGTAAAACGCGATCTGGTATTAAATCAATAAATATTTATGATTGATCTTTATGAATAAATATGTTTCGTGAACTTACCTATATGAGAAATATCTGCTATAAATTGAAATGCTTTGAACGGTCTTTATTAGTTCTTTATCGACCTGTTTTTATTTTTTCCAATTCATTTCTGTAAAATGATTCATTTCGTATAAAAACATTTTTGAAATAGGCTTACACGACAACTAAGCATACTCCATAGTTTATCTGAACCAGTTTACGATATTTATCAATTTAATTGATTTCTAAATATTTTTGTTTCCAGCCAGTGTTAATTTTCTCTTTTCCGATATAATGGTTGCCATTATATGTGCTTCTGGTGAGATATTACTTTGCGACGAAGCACATTAAGCTCTTATTTTGTCGAGAAAATGTATTGCATGCAATCTATTATCATGACTGTCCTGTTGGAAAACCCCATAACCTGTGTTTTATTACTACTAATTTTATGACCTACCATTAATAATTTCCGTCTTAAATAATGCAAATCGATAGTAATATTTTTTTGTAAGAAACGGTCATTCTTAGGATTTTACGGAAAATTACCTTTTAATTGTCAGCAAATTTACAAACCATTATTTAAAAAAATAATCCCGCATGGAAACATACAATTTTTGTCAACCAATGGCCTCAAACTAGAACACTGGCAGAAGGAAAGTTTAAACTGCCCATTGTTGAACATTCATTTAAACTTTTCTTTAAATAAAGTTTGCGAGCTCGAAGTAAACACCAACCCCATTGTATTTAACCAGTCGTCGAACAAAATAACAAAACTACCGCCAGCCGCAACACACTGATGCGTTTCGACTTTCCATGATCATCATCAGAGTACGACGGCAAACTGACTAACGAGGATCAAACCGTATTGAATATATATGGAAATCAAAGTTAGATATGTGGCTTTCACCTCTAGCAGTCTCGCATACATTGAATTTGACTGGAAATGTCGGCTGCAAAATTTCTATGCAGTCACGAACATTAAATGTTTGTAGCTTTCGCCACATATACATTTATAGGCAATACAATTTAACAATAATTGATTGCGCGGGTGGTGGTAACAATTCTTTAAATCAAGTTTGCGAGCTTGAAGTAACACCAATCCCATTGTATTTAACCAGTCGTCGAACAACATAACAAAACTACCGCCAGCCGCAACTGCACTGACACGTTTCGACCTTCCTTGATCATCATCAGAGTACGACGGCAAACTGACTATCGAGGATCAAACCGCATTGAATATATATGCAAATCAAATTTAGATATGCGGCTCCTCACTTCTAGCAGTCTCGCATACATTGAACTTGACTGGAAATGTCGGCTGCACAATTTCTATGCAGTCACGAACATTAACTGTTTGTAGCTTTCGCTACTCACGTATATATAAGCAATACAATTAAACAATAATTGTTTGCGCGGGTGGTGGTAACAATTCTTAAATCAAGTTTGCGGGCTTGAAGTAAACACCAATCCCATTGTATTTAACCAGTCGTCGAACAACATAACAAAACTACCGCCAGACGCAACGCACTGACGTGTTTCGACCTTCAATGGTCATAATCAGAGTACGATGGCAAACTGAATATCGAGGATCAAACCGCTAGACGTGAGAGCCACATATCTAATTTTTCTTTCTATATATATATGCAATGCGGTTTGATCCTCGATAGTCAGTTTGCCATCGTACTCTGATGATGATCATAGAAAGTCGAAACGCGTCAGTGCATTGCCGCTGGCGGTAGTTTTGTTATGTTGTTCGATGACTGGTTAAATACAATGGGATCGGTGTTTACTTCAAGCTCGCAAACTTGATTTAAACAATTATTACCACTACCCGCACAGTCGATTATTGTTAAATGCATTTAAACTATCCACAGAATGAAAACAATTTAATGGATCTAACTGATCCTTTCGGTGACCAGGAACCAGGACTTGTTATCGACAGTGATGCATTGATAAATAAATGTTAAAAATAAAATAAAAAATCCAAAAAAAGATCACCTTGGTATATCGATTGATAACCTACTTCAATTACCTTTAACTTTTATGAATGCGCTGTACAATTTTACTTATAGAATTTTTAAGAATGGGAAATTACCAATCGATATTCTAACGATAGTGGCTAAACCGTTGCCAAAAGTAAGTTAGCCAACGTGCGCCAGTGATTATAGACTAATCTCTATTATCCATTTATTTTTGAAGATAATAGAACGACTGATACTAGATCATTTAGAATGTGTTGCCTGTTGATTTTGATACAAGTCAACATGGCTTTACGAAAGATAGATCGACAATTACTAATATGCTTTCTATGTGGAAAAGTGTAATTACACTAGATGAGAAAAAGTTAGATGCATTAATTGTATTTATAGATATCTCAAAAGCTTTTGAATCTATATCTTTTTATGCCATTTCGAAGGCGATTAATTCATTTAATATTGATCCGAATATTTTATTATTAATATTACTCAGATACTATTTATATAATCGAAAAATCAGTATTCAAGTAAATGATTTGATATCAAAATCTAAAAAAGCAACAAGTGGAATTCCACAACGATCAAGTTTGGGGCCAATTTTATTTAAAATCGTATTTGCACATTTGGAAACAGATTGTTAACGGCCGAGTTTGCAAATTTGCTGATGATTTAAAAATAATCTTTCCAATTGATCCAAAAAATGTCGATTTCTCCAGAAATAATGTGGCACTAGATTTGCATGATTTAAGTAGATATTTGATAACACTAGGGCTGAGAATAAACAGTAAAAAGACGAGAGCTTTAAAAATAGGTAATAGAACAGAATTTAATTATACTTACTTTCATGATGCTGTGATTAATGATGTTTTTGAGATTAAACTTCAGCAAGAAATTAATGATTTAGGCATAATTATTCAATGTACAGCTTCTGCTGAGAGACATTACAAGGATAGTAAGCAGTGCCAAGAACAGATGGGCACATACAAATAGAAATATCTTATCGAATGATATAAAATTTAAAATGTATATAATCTGGATTAGACCGATACTAGAATATGCTGCCGCTACTTGGAATCCATTAAAAAAGGGTTTGTCAAACAAGATAGAAGCTTCACAAAGAAAATTTATGAAACAAATTAGCCCTATCTCCTGCACTATATACGCCACTAGATTACAGTTTGTATCACTGCAAAATTTATTGTTTCAGAGTATGTGCTATTGCATAAAAGTTTTCTATTTGAATAAGTGGACTGGTGCCTATGTGAATCCAATAAGAAATGTGCATGAAGTTGGAACTAGATCTGGACATTGGACGATATCTCGTCCTTTGGTGGGGAATGGTGCCGGGAAGTTATATTCTTTTTCGAAAATTTACAAAATTTGCAATCAATTGCTAAAGAGGCTTAAAGAAACGCCTCAATCTAAGATGTCTTTTAAATATTTATGTACTGAACTAGAAACATTCTACAATCCTACTGATATTTTTAATTTTGATTATGATAATACCTTATCGTGGTTGAATTTAAGACAGTGATAATTGTGCTCAGCAACATACCTTCTTGAGATTCTATTTCCACGTTCTGTATTATTAAAATTGATATGTTATATATTATATCATCATTATAGTCAACATTACATACAATCAATTGCTAGTCATGGTTCACATTTTAATGCATAAAGTTACGCTCGAATTATACCTTAATTTTTCCTATTTCGCTGATGAATCTATTACTATTAATATAGTCAATTATTGTACAAATGCGATTAATTAATAAGACCGTTTTTCCCTATTTCATAATAACTATATCAAAATTGATATGACATGTACAGTGATATTACAGCCGAACTTTCTGATTTTGATATATATTACAGTATAACTAGAGAGATTTACTTATCTATATGAGACTAATTGCGCATATTTATGTGATGTGATATCCTTTTTATGTTGTACATTTCCCAGTATTATTATATATTTGATGGAACATGTGTGGTTTGAATCCAGATAAAGATATTCTATTCTTTTCTATTCTAACTTGAGTAGGATGGGGATAAGTGTGTATATATATTGATTATATACATGACTGCACATATACTACGGTTAACAGGATAATTACATTAAGTGTAGAAATTTCTAAAAGCAAAGACAATATGAATATACTAGAGTTTAGTAGGCTAAATGTCTCGGCTGACATCCAAAGTATCGTAAATAAGACCAAAATTTAGTTAAGTAGATGGTAGGCACTAGAGCTTATTTTATTATTATTATTATTTGTTTACTATCATTATTTAAGAGGACTTTCTATTTTAATAAAACACTGAAATGAGAATTCATTAAAAATAAAGACAGGCACAAGCATACAGGAAAAATAAGATTGAGGTTTCGTTGTCTATGAAATCAAAATCACTACGTCTATGAAGAGCAGGCAATTACGCCTAAAATTCGGACTGTCGTTTAGTTACAAAGAAAAACGGTTGCGATCTACATTCCAAAATGCGTTTTGATGCCTCAAACAAAAATGAACTTGAATCAAAAAATTCCGAAATTGCTTTAAAAAACAGTTAGATGTTCTTGAAAAAATCAGGAGAATTGTAAGATAAGCTCGCTGGCGATCTATTTTTAATTGCATAATAGTGGAAGTCTGTGTAATTTACTCAGTTTAAGAAATGTTGAAAGACTTTAGTGGCAATAAGACTCGTAAGCGTAATGAATGATAAGTCAAACGCAAAATTTAAAGAAAGTAATACTTGATGATAATTTGGGAAGTTAAATAGCATTGAAGAGCCTCTGAGACACCAGGCTCGGATAATCCATAAATTCGGAATGATAATCCAATTTAGAACAACTAAATTCTTCCGAACTTTCTCTAAAACTAAATTTCTTATGTCCTTCGGTTAATTGCTCTGTATCTTCTTACTTATTGCTGTTATCTATTGCGTTAAAATAAAATTTATTATAAAAATGTATGTGTGGCCAATGTCTCATTAATTACCTTAGAGTGCTGTTCAGAAGCAAAAACCTTAAAAACAAATATCCACAATAATTAAACAATTAAACAATAATTGATTGCGCAGATGATGGTAACAATCCACGATAATTACTCGTAATATCTATAAGAATAATAACTTGCAGATAACTTCAATATCTTATTGTCAATATACCGTTTTACTAAATGTCTTTCAAGAAACTAAAAGTGTCAAGCGAGGAATATGCAACATGCGTACCACACAACCCAAAATTTCAAGAAGAGAGAAGTCGATCCGTTTATAAAAACTGATTCCTTAGTGTACTAGACAATCTATTGGGACTTCATCAAACTGGAAATTGCAATTGAGTGGGAACCAACAGATTGCTATGTCCCAGATTGAGCATCTGGCAAATGGTAGCAAAGATGGCAATTTATGAGAAAACATCTAAACCTAATGTGCAGGGTCGAAGCTAGACGCTGGAGGACAAATAAAATATAAAACAAAATTACCAACTCAAATAGTCATCTGCAGTAAAAGTTGTTCCCCATTTTTGAGACAAACCCAGATTAAATGGAAACGGTTCAATGAGAGAGCGATTCGGGACACAGGCTAACACTTGTAGTGCAAGTAATGCGCTATTCAGATCTATTCCTCAGATAAAAGCCGATTCGAATTTATGCAATCCGTAGGTTCAATTTACGAAAAAGATGTGATTCAATTGCACAGAAAATCCTATTATCAAAGACATAAGAAATATTTTGAAACAGCACATGCAAATCACAATCGATGGTAACATAAAATAGATATTCTTTGAGAATGATTATAGAGATAGTACAGAAAAGTTATCTTGTAGAAACGAATGTTGGTCAACTAGATTGCGATAACTATCAAATGTGCGAAGCGAGGCGTAAATTATTTTATTAATATACAGTTCAAGATTTATAATATAGGTTGGAAAAGCTAAAATTAATTTATGATATTTAAATGATTAAATTGTTTTCAATCTGTTTTTAGGATTTGAAAATATCGGAAATATTACAAAATATATATAATAATCTATTATATTTTGTGACGAAATCTATCGTGCTAGAAAATTGAAGAGATAAGGTCACAATAATATTTGAATTACGCATGTGTGTAAAATGTCTAACATTAGTATCAGGTTGATGATCGCGTTAAAGCTGATACAGCACGCATTTACTTATAAGAAAACATAAATACAAAGGAAAAACAGACAAATCTCTTCACAGGAATATATAAAGAGGTTTACTGAGGGTTCTTGCACAGGTGGTATAGAAGAAAACGAATTTTAAAAAGTGGTAAAATTGGTACAAAACGGCTGGGTGGCTCAGTGGTTTGAGCACCAGTTTCCGATGCAGACGTGCACAGGTTCGAGCCCTGTCCGCAGAAATTTCTGGACAGTACGTGATGAGTTTCCAATAAGAACGAAACCGGTCTACTGGATGAATTACCTTTTCCACACTATAAAATACTTAGTTTATACCGACAAATGTATGCACAAAATGGAGCAGGTGTTCATATCAAGATTGCAACCTTGATTGAAGTAATAACACAAAATGATTTATTATCAAACATACTAAAAACAGAGAGATGCTGTCAAATTTCTGAACTCTGTTGTTTGTTTAAGAAAAGGTTGAAAATAAATTAGAAGCTTAATACGACCAATCAGTTAGTGATAACAAACTATTAATATAATTTTACAAAAATCGGTGAAATATTAAAGATAAAATGTAAATTTCAGTCAAAGAAAATTAAAACAGCTACCGAACGAACAGAATGCGCAATAGTTTGAAATGTAACGAACCATGATATTTAGATTAAATCAAAAGCCTGAATACTTCAATATTTTATATTAAAAAAGTTTAGGGTATTTTTTAACTAACCAAAACAAATAAAAATACTGATTTTCATAGACTACGCCAAAAATTATATTGATCAATAGAAACTATTACAGAAACACCTGTTTGAATTCAAATGCACCTGAGTATTTTAAGCATAAGTAACCTCTTTGACATGAAACTTATTTGCGAAACGACAATAAAAATTTATTTTATAAGTAATGTCCCACATAATTAATAATTAGGTCAATATTAAGCTCCATAAGAATATGTTTAGATAAAATTTGCACTACGCTATATATGAATAATTAAATTAGTTCCATTTATATGAAATTAAATTCAAAAGCGATACGAAAACAATTAATCCGAATTAAAGTACGAACAAAATTCATAAGGTGATAGATAACTGAAATTGCCTGCAATGCACGATTTCCGTGGCGTAGACGAAAAATTGCAAGACTCTCAATCACATATTCCCGGGTTGATATCCCGGCCGCGGAAATGAACGCAACTAATGACGATTGTCCAATGCAGACGAAGCTGGTCTCTATGAAGAATTGCATTTGCTATGTTATTAAAAATTTAATTTGCAATAACGATATATATATATATATATATATATATATATATATATATATATATATATATAATATATATATAATGGAAGGATTTTGTTCATATACGTTTTTTCGTATAAACTATGCATCGTTTATCATAAAAGTATAATTCATCGAAAAGACCAGCTTAATCTCTTTTGGTCATACATGATCATTCTAGTGTGAAAAATAAATTTTGAGCGTATTCTGTGAAGATCTGTATTTTTTAACTTTTTGTTAGGCAACATTGCTTTTGCAACCTGATGTAATGTTTTGCTTATGCAGACTATATATATATATATATATATATATATATATATATATATATATATATATATATATATATATATATGGCAATAATGTACATTAGTTTGTCTGTAATAAGTTCATTATTCAGTAGGAATAAAAATGCACTCATTACACAGTTAAAGGAAAATTTATTTGTGATCATTTTTATTTAGATTTTGCCAAAATATTTCGGTTAAGCTTGATTACACAAAAACGTAGTTTACATATTATGAATATATAGTTTCCCCAAATAAATGGATGACGGTTTGGTGGGGTTGTATTATATGTCACATGTGTGGTTGATTTTGATGCTGCATTGGCGAGTTATTTATTGTGTTTGTTTATGTTAATTGTTTTGTAGTTGTCTGGAATCTGGTCATCCGTTTAGTGTTAGTTAGTTACCTGTCTAGGTTTAGCATACCGTCTGTTAGAGGAATGCGTGCGCATTTCTTTCTCGTGCCGATGTTGGTTTTGTTAATATATTTTAATTCCATATTGCCTGAGTGTGCATAATTGATGATAACCGTACAGCTTCTGTTCGTAACCAAGTCCATAGTCGTATTTTGCTTTGCGGAACATAATTTTGTTGTATATTCTTTCGACGTATTAATTTGCTGTTACCACATTTGTTGTCAGTTTTAAATTTGGTGATGTCTGTACGGATCGTATTCATTGTTCATGTTGAATATACTTGTTGATCTCTTTATTCGTGGCCAGTCAAATATTCTCTTTTTGATGGACGCTATGAACATTCAGCAAGGTTTCTTGCTGCAGGATATACAGTGCATCAGAAATGTTTTACAATTTTCCGACTTTGCTTTGTGAAGGATGGAGACGTTTTTAGCATTCACTTAGTGTCCAGTTTGGATTATATGGTCAGTAATTGCTGATTTATTAGATGGATCAAATTCTGAGGTATGTTTTAATGGATTATATTGAATAGATTCTTCGTGTTTCTTTTTCTATGTGCGCTGCCATGCATACATCTGAAATTACGAACAATAAATTATTTGAAAGAAGACAGTTGATCCAAGCCAATTTTATTTCGTCAACAATTTCTCATAAGTCTGATTTGTACAAGATTGAAAATAGAATTCCACTATGAGTTAGAGTTGCCAACTTAATAATGACTTGAATTTAATACTATGTTTATGCAATCAATCATCGTGAAGTAATGTAAATTACTATTGTAACAAGCCAACACGTTACTCATAAGAGGATAGTTGATCGGTAGTTTGAGAAATGTGTTTCCGCGAATTCAAATATATTGACGCACTAAATAATAAAATGAATTATAAATATCTATTAACAAATGGTTCCCACCCCGAAACATTTTGTTACTTGAAAAGGTTTAAAACTTATTAAACTACAACAATGCACTTAATTAAACGGTCATTGATTGCACAGGTGCTGAGCTTAATAAAAACACCAATCCCATTATATATATATATATATACATTTGTTAGTATACAATATGAAGTATTCTTGCTTAGGCACATATTATGATTTCGAATATTATTTGGGGGTCTACTGCTTCATCAAAGAATCAAATATTGGTACCGTATGTCATGGAGCAATGAAGTTATTAGACAACCTATACTTTAATAACCAAAGCAGTAACAATTTTTTAGTTATTATGCTTGCACCATCATTTAACATTATCATAATCAAAATACAAATACTACGACTAAGATTATTTTACAATTTTGGCCGTTGTCACTAATTAAATTGGAGGAAAGTAGGCTGGTTAGATTTTCTAAGTTCGACAAAACTAAACAAACGTTGAATACATTTAACTGATTGTAGGAAACTTATTATAGATTGGGTATAAGATTCAATAATAGCCTTTCATTAAGTTAATATTTTATAAGAATTGTGTAATGATAAATTAATTTCAGCTTATATGCATATAAAATATCCGTATTTTTATGTGCTTATGCTGAAACTATTGGAATGAAATGTTATTCCATATTTACCTTAATCAAAATGATCTCTTATAGAATGTAATAAGCATCTAATATCTTTGTAAATTTAATCTAATAGAAACGTCCTTGATAAGCTTGGCTTCGTTTTTCTTAAGTTATTGTTATTATAGTGTAGCAGTTATATTTTCATATAAACGGTTTATTAATAGATTATACTAAAATACAAGTTTGGTTGACAAAAATAAAAAAAATGTGTACTTGGCTTTAGTGATATTGGAATGTAATAATAATAATAATAATAATAATAATAATAATAATAATAATAATAAGAAGAAGAAGAATAAGAATAAGAATAATAATAAAGAAAACATTAAAAAAATACTCTGTGAGAGTGTAATTTTAAGTTAAACATGAACGAGCACTACATATAGATAAGTAGCTACTTATTTGGCGTCTGTATGTATAATTAAATAATATTGACTGGATTTCGTATTTATATTTTGCCAGTATGAACTAAACATTGCAGAAGGCAATCAATTATTGTAAAATTGTATTGCCTATATATGTAGTGCGTTGCGGCTGGCGGTAGTTTTGTTATATTGTTCGATGACTGGTTAAATACAATTGAATTGGTGTTTACTTCAAGCTCGCAAACTTGTTTTAAAGAATTGTTACCACCACCCGCGCAATCAATTATTGTAAAATTGTATTGCCTATATATATATATATATATATTATATATATATATATATGTAGTGCGTTGCGGCTGGCGGTAGTTTTGTTATATTGTTCGATAACTGGTTAAATACAATGGGATTGGTGTTTACTTCAAGCTCGCAAACTTGATTTAAAGAATTGTTACAATTTACCTGTTTCTCGTGTTGCGCTACGAGTTGTTTGCATCCGCTGTCTACCTGATTTTGCCATATATTTCGACCTCCGGATATGGAGGTCTTTTTCAATGGAAAGCACATCACACACCAATTTGACAATCAATATTTAAAGTGGAAAATGTTTAGTTTAAACTGCCCCATTTATACTTTTCCCCAGATCTCTTAAGCATAACTTTTATTTTTTATTAGGTAAGTGTATGTAAAATTGGTTTGTGTATTTGTATGCATGTGTACACTCTTCGAAATGAGATTACAGTAGTTTACTAACAAATACTGACGACTCACTAGATAAGCGTACATGATGCTTGTGTGTATGTGTTCTCCCACATTTTTGACCAAAATATATAGTGGTTAAAGGGCGTAATACCGGCTCCTACTGATGAGTCGCCAGTAATCACGAAACGAATGTGCATGAGATTATACTTTCCTTTCATGCTGCCTTTGGTTTATCCTTCTGGTCACAACTGAACTAATTTGTTATTAGGTTCGTATCACCTAATACATACTTGCATATATATATTAGTTCTCCGCAACGAACAGTATTTTACTGTATGTGTTCTCGTTTGTTTTGGACTGAGAAGTAATCAAATACTGCACGTGTACACTCATCCCAGTGGATTTACTTCCATTTAGCAACATCTGTCTATTCACTAGATAAGCGTATGTCACGTCTGTGTGTTTGTGTGTATGTGTGAGCGTTTACTTAAGATTGAGAAATAATCCGTTACATATAATTACCGGCACGTGTAGCAGTCATTCAAGTGAAACTAAATTGATAACTGTCATTTCCTATTTTTACACGTACTCTCCTAAATGAAGTAATTACGAGTGGCATCCTGTTGAGGAGGGGGCAAGATACTGTGAATACAGGAAATAATTAAGAGTTAGCAAAATTAAATTAGAAAAGGGGTCTTAAACGAAATTTGAAATTGACTAATAAAGAAAGATAATGGTGATAGTGCAAAGAAAATTTGCCTTTTCTACCTTACCATCATACAAACATCAATGTTTGTTAAAAGGCGCTACACTTAAAACAGAGCATGAGATAATAGATAAAATAAGATAACATGTAATCAAGCATGAAGTTCTAATATAATCAGAAATAAGGAGGTATTGAATTACCTACCTCTGTAAGTTAATAGCACCCCAGGGTTCTTATTCTTTTACTTGAGCGAGTTTCTGATTCTGATTCCTGCAACCTTTGTTTCCTAACGTTATTTAATGCTGTATTCCAAATTGGACCTAGTTATTTTTCTACGGCTGTTTCATTAATGATGCCATTTCTCGATTTAATTTCGATGAATTCTCTAATAAATCTTGTCGATCTGCTACGACCAAAAATTGATATACGTATGCACCCATCCCAATTAATTGAGTGTCCTCTCTCTACTGTATGGCGTGCAAGATCCGATCTATTAACATGGCCATACTTGCATGCGGTTTTATGTTCCCCTCTTCTTACCCTAATTAGACGCATGATTTCACCCACATACATCAGGTTACAGTCGTTACATGGAATTTCATATACTCCTGATGTGTCTAATGGTTCTATTTACTCTTTCTAGTTGAGCACTTTAATACCTAGAGTAATGGCCTGTTTTAAAATAATATGTATATTCTATTTAATGCTACCATTTTGATTTTGCTACTTAGTTTAGAGTCAGGTATTACCATTACCCTCCGATCATCTTTTGTTTTATTTGACTTCACGTACTTCCAGTCATGATTAAATTTACCTATGACGCCCATTATAGTTGCTTCAATTTACTTTATAAGATACCCATTAGCACTGAAAATTTATCGCAGTCTACCTAATTAAATCTCCCTATGTTTTTTATCTGTTAATCCTAAGCTTCTTACAATCATCGATTTTAAGATACGGATTTAAATTTTCTATGGATGATTTGAATTAAAATTAATAACGATGCCTGAGTAAGTATCTTTCCTATAAACATCGCGTTATAGCTTTTTACCATTTCTATTTAACTTGACATCCAGAAATGGTAATTCGCCACATGATACATTTTCAATTGTAAATTTTAGTTCGCTCATCTGATTTGATATGGTTAAGAAATTTATCAGTTGATCCTTCCCGTGATTCCAAATAACTAATATATCATCCAAATATCGTACATAAAATTTTGGATTTAGCGATGTGATATCTAAGAGGTTTTTCTCCATGTAGTACATGAAGATACTAGCTATTGGAACTGACAGTGGTTGTTCTATGGAACACATCTAATCTGCTTATAAATTTCATTCCTAAATTTAAAATAAGTGGAAGACATACATACATACATCATCTTCATGGCGTGTCTAATCTTCATTTTTCTTCCTTCTAATATTACTGGATGATCAACCAGGAAACAATGAAAATAGTATAGTGATTTGGGAACTGGTATAATGCTGCACATTTACACCAAATCTAAACTCACCAATCGATCGTTTTCATTCAACTCACATCCATCTACAATCTCAACCAAATGGTATGAATTCATCAATGTATGGTCTAAGAAGCACGAATATTTCCTTATTCTATGGCATAGAAACTTAGACATTTTATGTGTTAGGGAATGTTGGACATTAACAATAATTCTCAAAGGATTGCCTGGCTTACGTATTTTTACTAAACCATACATTATTGGAGCGACTTTATCTCTTTGTGTAAGAGCGTTACCATGCGCTTGATCTAATTCTCCTTTAGCAATCGTACTATTGACCAAAACTTCAACTTCTCCTTGTAACTTATCCGTAGGATCTCTATTAATTTTAGCGCATACACCTATATTGTCTAGTTGTTCATACATTTTATCATTATAATCAGAATGACTCATCAGAAACGTCTGTTTTCAAACATATCACACTGTTTGCTATTAATTCTTTCCTGAGACATTTTATTTCATAATTCGGTTTATATTTATCCTATTCGTACGTTAGCACAGCTGCTGCTACGTCTAATTCAAACCTAACTTTATCCCTATCTGAAAGGAATTGTGTTGTTTTAACAGCCTCAGTAATTATCTCATTTTTGGTGATTTCTCAATTTTGATAGCTGTGTTCAGACCACATAGAAGCATTTCCAGATGATTCTCATTAAGATTTATTTTAGAAAGGCTTATCACTCGATTAGTTACTGCAGGACACGTCCTAACTGTGGTCTGTCTAAAGGTGCTCAATTTTCATAACTTTCGATCAAGTTTGACCTGAACATTTTTTATCTCTCTATTACGTGCACCATCAGTAAATCCCTCTATACATTTAGTTATCCGCGTGCAGGAAGGAAAGTAACATAGCTCTAATTTTAGTTTTCTCTCTAATTAGTTCATATTTGCGTTTTTCTAAATTTCTGGCCAATGTATTCATTATTTTCAAAGTAAGTTCATGTTTAAGAGATCTAACATTAGTATTTAAATGAAATGACAATTTAAATTTTCAAACATTTAGGAATTACACAATGTTTTAAGCATATTTTAATGGAACGAATATTTTCCACTTGCCTTACTAATTGTTTTATTTACGTGGTGATCGCGATTTTGCAGCTCGACTGACATATCATCGTATTTAGTACCTAAATATGCTTTAAAAGAAACATGTTGCACGACGGGGATTGATTTTTTACCCGTTTCTCGTGTTGCGTTACGAGTTATTTACATCCGCTGTCTACCTGATTTTGCCATATATTTGCGGTTTTGTTGAGGAAAATATCACATAAAATAAAATAATTATCGTTGAATAAAAATAATTAACTCCTGCATTCTTGTTTATTGTAAAACAAAACTCGATCATATTTTAAATATGGGAGTATTTAGACATCAAATTGCTTTTTGTTGCTTAATTATAAATTTGGCCACTCGTTTGAGCCATACTGGTTGTAAATTTGAAATTTTAGCCGGTGACTGTATAAGAAATTTAAAACAGAGCAACTAACAATGTGCATGTGTAATTGAAATAATTTTTGAGAAGGTTAATATCACTTTGGATTTTAAACTACTTAATTTATGTTAGCATTGATTGCGTGAAAATTATTTATATATGGTTTGCAGACTTGAGATAAACAAAAATCCAATTTTATTTAACTAGTCGGATAAAATTGCAAAACTGCCGTCAGTTCCACGCCCGATTACTTAAATTAAATGTAATTTGTGTTATCTAAATTAAGAATCTTAATGAAATTAATATTCACTTAATGGAGAAAGCTTCATTGAACATAGAAGGAAGTCTATGTGCATAATTTTATTCAAACTAATTGCACTGTAAAGGTTTTCCCGTTATTTATCACGAAAATAACAAATTTTGTACGCGATTTAAGTTTGCAATTTCTGAATAAGTAAATTATTGTGTTTGTGCTAATACATAATTTTGATTGATTGGCTTACCTGGCTGAATAAATAACTACTGTTTTCGTTTTCAGATAATTTTTTAAGGGCTCTTACCTTACGAAGATAATATTTCTATAATTCATAGACACCACAGTATTTTGTGTTCCATGATGACTAAGTACTGGACTGATTGAAGGTGCAGTTATTACGAATATAATTTGAAAACAGTAGCTGCTTAAATTCAGCTGCTTTCATATTTTGAACTATATATATATATATATATATATATATATATATATATATATATATATATATATATATTCGGTTGTGAATTGAAAGTTATTCTATCAAAAACAAACTCAACACACAGGAGTTAATACATATGGTATTTTGTATTACATTATGCATTATAAGATACATTTTACAGCAAGTTTTTAAATGGACGCTAAATTAATTAAATTTTTGTAATATTTTTTTCTGTAGTAAGAATGATTTTTTACAAATCTTCAATTTTTAATTTTTTTATCATATTCCTTGACGATTAAACGAAGAATCCATAATTTTACGAAAACTTCTTTCCACAAAATTGTAAAATGTTATTATTTATAATTTCAATTGAAAATTTAAAACTTTTGGTAATGATTATACCTCTCTCTTCTCCAAAATTATACCGGTCTATACAGCATATATTCTATTTATCAGAAGTTATACAACAGCTTATTTAAATCAAGTTTACAATCTTGATATAAACTACAATCCAATTTGATTTAGTTAATCGCACAAAATAGCAAAACTACCGTCAGTCACACAAACTGACACTTTTCAACCGTCCAAGATCATCACCAGTGCACGACGGAAGACTGACAAGTGAGGATCAAAACTTAAAAGATATATATGGAAAGCAAAATTAGAAATGCGGTTTCACTTCTAGTAGTCCTGCATATGTCGTATTTGACTGGCAATGTAGACTGTACAATTTCCTTTATTGATTACTGGTGAAGTACTATAACCTTTATTATACTCAAACAAAATTTAATCTATATGCTTTCAGTTAAATTCTTACATCCTTCGGATAAAAAAACCATCTGATAAGAGAGATATAAATTAATTCATGGTTAAATTAAGAGGAGGTTTCATTATTTAATGAAAATTATTTTTGTCGGAATATGTGTTCTGCGCAATCGGTATGAAGATGAATTTATTTAGTCCTAAATAAGTCACGAACAGTTAATGTTCGTGACTGCATAGAAATTGTGAGGCCGACATTTCCAGTCAAGTTCAATATATGCGAGACTGCTAGAGGTGAGAGCCGCATATCTAAATTTGATTTCCATATATATATTCAATGCGGTTTGATCCTCGATAGTCAGTTTGCCGTCGTACTCTGATGATGATCATGGAAGGTCGAAACGCGTCAGTGCGTTGCGGCTGGCGGTAGTTTTGTTATGTTGTTCGACGACTGGTTAAATACAATGGGATTGGTGTTTACTTCAAGCTCGCAAACTTGATTTAAAGCATTGTTACCACCACCCGCGCAAACAATTATTGTAAAATATGTGAAAGTAGCTTGTATTTTGGGTGGCAACATGTATGGCATAGTTAAAGTTGTCTTATTTGATCCATGCAATAATATTATTATCTTAACCGACTAAAGGATATTAACGCTGTCGCCGCGTCATAAGTTTTTAGTCTTTTACTTGTAGGTAGCATCTGAACATAGCGAGATCTACTTGACGTATGCCAATTCGTAGTTTTGTTATATGTCAACCATTGAACTAACTGTTCTGAAGTTAGATGCCACAGCACTCTCGCATGCGGTGTACGTGAATAAGCCATTAATTGCACTGTGAGCATCATTTCACCACAGAATTAGTCACATTTCTACTTAATGTACAAACGAAGAAATTTAGTTTTTTCCATGGTTATGTACTTTATGTAGATTAAGTTCGATTTCTCAGCGCATTCACTAAGCCACATGAATAGTTGTCAATCCTAAATGTACTCGATGATTGCTAAGTAGAAGTACAGCGAACGAAATCGGACGTCATTTATGTGTAAATGGTGTTGCCTCAGGTTCATCCTAATTCTGGCACCTACGTTAAGGCTATATCGATTATAAGTTTATGACGAAGCATTAATGAACGCAGTTTCGCATAGGGCTTCGAAAGTCAAATGCGAAATTATAAATTCATTTTAAACGAAATTTTAGAGCGTACTGCCAATGAATTGAATCAACTTTTTTTATAATAATAAATCTCTTTTCAGGTTTCGATATGCGAGCCTATGTTATGTGTGTCGATGTTTGGTAGGTTTCAGTTAGGCAACGTAAATGCTAGGCAGTTTTATGTTAGTGTATGCTTTTTCTGATGACACAACAATACATGCACTCAATTAAAAAGCCAGAAGTGCTTATTTTATATTCTGTCCGTTTTCCTTATTTAGATAACTGTAGCCATGCAGATTTTTCGCTTAATAAGAAGCATATTGTTTTGAAAGATTGTTCAACACCGAAATATTTTGATGACATTTGGTGACTTTGAATAAAGAACTTTTTATGAATTAACCTTTCAATAACAATTTCAGATTGAATTTCTTGGTTGCATTGCATTTGTTTAATGTGAAACCAAGTTTGTACCAGTTAAAGCAAATAAATAATTTGTTTAGCTGTTTGCGTTTGCATAACGTGACACAATGAAATTTTCAACCTTTAATAGAAGAAAAAAATCCGTTGAGAATATGCTGAACTAGTCAAAAGATTTTCATTACAGAAAAAATTTAGAAATTACTGAACTAAGCCACTACTCATAGTATGCAAATTTTGAAAGTTATTCCAGGGAGTAGAGCATATTAAGGTAAAAAACGAGGCTCGAAACAAGAATAAATTAGCAAGTGTTTTATAATAAACAAGTTATTGATTTCGCAAATGATATAAATATGTGCTAAGACCTGGTTCGCGGACTTGAATTAAAAACCGATTCTGTATATTTTTAAACAATAATTTAAACAATAGACAGCTACAGTCTGTTTTATTAATTTATGTTTGTTATCAGAACTGCAAAAAATTAATAATGCTTTTTTAATAAACCAAATATGCCATCTTAACGCGAGATCCGCATTAAGTGGGCCAAACTGTTGGCAGACATTTTAGTTTTCCGTGTCCGCATAAATATCATGTGGAAATTAAAAGTAAATATATATAAGCATTTATCATTTTAAAAATCATGAGATATTTCAATAAAACTAGATTGTAATTTAATAAATTAAATGATACCAGCGCTAATGTTAAAATGGAATCGAAATTAGACAAAGTTTGGCTACCCTAAGCATGGATCCGAAATAAGTGTTTGTTTGTCTGAACAACTGACTCGGAGATCGAATACGGAGTGCCGTCACAATAACTAAAATCTTCAGTCATTTTTCACACGAATAATAGAATAAATGCGGCACGATACTATCAGATAAAAATATTGATAGAAAAATATTTTAACAGAAATTAGAAGCTTTTCACGCTTTTGCCCTTCACTTTTGTAGTCGTCTGTTTAATTTCCCTTAAAGAACAGTGAGCTATAATGGAATATATCGAAAAAAATAAGGTTGGCGGTTAAAAAAAGATAGTTTAACACCTATTTATTTAATACAAAGTTCTTTTTAATGAGAAAATTTATTGAGACTTCTCTTTTCTTAGTAGATCTTAAAACGTAAATCGATGATGAATATTGAAAATTCAAACATGTCTTTATGTGAAGCTTTCATTAGTTTCTAGATACAACTATAGCGATAGAATATGTGTCTGTACTTGTATAATGTGCATAAACTTGATTTGCATGGTATGCTTCAAAAGTGCCAGCAAAACTAATTTCCCTTAAAGAACAGTAAACTATAATGGAGTATATCGAAAAAAAATAAGGTGGGTGGTTAACGAAAAAAAGTTTTACACCTATTTATTTACTACAAATATCTTTCTAATGAGACAATTTATTGAGACTCCTCTTTTCTTAGTAGATCTTAAAATGTAAATCTATGATGAATATTGTAGATTCTAACATGTCTTTATGTGAAGCTTTCATTAGTTTCTAGATACAACTATAGCGATAGAATATGTGCTTGTACTTATATAATGTGCATAAAATTGATTTAAATGGTATGCTTTATAAGTGACAGCAAAACTAATTTCCCTAAAGAACAGTAAACTATAATGGAGTATATCGAAAAAAAATAAGGTGGGTGGTTAACGAAAAAAAGTTTTACACCTATTTATTTACTACAAATATCTTTCTAATGAGACAATTTATTGAGACTCCTCTTTCTCTTAGTAGATCTTAAAATGTAAATCTATGATGAATATTGTAGATTCTAACATGTCTTTATGTGAAGCTTTCATTAGTTTCTAGATACAACTATAGCGATAGAATATGTGCTTGTACTTATATAATGTGCATAAAATTGATTTAAATGGTATGCTTTATAAGTGACAGCAAAACTAATTTACATAATTGTGAAATTCTGGCTTCTAACTAATAAACTTTTTCCTAATTAAAATTTATTTTCTTAGTTGATGTTATAATATATTACTGTGGTCATTATTTAATGCTCATAACTACAAACAATGCTATTTATATAAGCATTTAGAATCACGTATGCGTCCATTATGTGTTTATTTTGTTTACAATCAATGTATGTGCATATGTTTTGTAATGTACATTGTATAAGTACTAAAAACACATTTGGACAACGCATCATGAAGTCATAATTGTATTTACGGCGTCTATATATGTCATATTTATTTAATTACACATGACGTTAATTGATGATACACATCAATTAAGCAGAAACACCAGAAAGAGCTCGTGAAATTTGGGGTTTGGACTTGACGCCACTTGGATAAGTGGTCTAATTAACTGTACAACAGTTAATTTAATAAACATATATAGGAAATGAAGAAATTTTCATAAATAACTTGAACATATATCGAGTTTCCCTTGGCAGTGTACATTTTTTAAATAGGTAATTTTATGTTTAATAAAACTGTTATCTGTACTATACACTCTTATATTCTCCTACTTTGAAGGAAAGCCAATTTACTTGAAAAATGCGCCGATGTCATTGGGCAGCATTCCCATACTACTTAAAGCTAACAGTGAGCCTAAATTCAGAAACACCAAATCCAACTGTTAACCTCATTAAACATTAAAACGCAATAACTATAAGACATGGCAAAAGTACCACTGGTAGTGCGCGCTGACGCGACAAACTGACTTGTGAGGATCACACCGCTTTGCATATACATGGCAAGCAGAATTAGATATGCGGCTCTCACCTCTTGTAGTCTCGTATAAATTGTACTTGACAGGAAATGTCGGCTGCAAAGTATTTATACAGTCACGAAAATTAGCCTCTTTCGCGATATATATAGGAAATACAATTAAACAATCATTGTTTGCGTGAGCGGTAGTAACAATTCATTAAATCAAGTTTGCCAGCTTGAAGTAAACACCAATCCTGTTGTATGTAACCAGTTGTCGAACAACACAGCGAAACTACCACCATTCGCACGCAATGAAGCGTTTCGATCTTCCATGATCATCATCAGAGTACGACAGCAATCCGACTGGCGAGGATCAACCCGCATTGCATAGATATGGAAAGTAATACTAGATATGCGGCTGTCACCTCTAATAGAAGTTTGGCGAAAGCTGCCTAGAAATTGTGCAGCCGACATTTCCAGTCAAGTTCAATGTATGCGAGACTACTAGAGATGAGAGCCGCATATCTAATTATACTTTCCATATATGTGCAGTGCGGTTTGATTCTCGCTACTCAGTTTGTGGTCGTACTCGGATGATGATGGTGGAAGGTCCAAATGCGTCAGTTCGTGCATCTGGCGGTAGTTTTGCTATGTTGTTCGACGACTGGTTAAATACCATGTGATTTATCTTTACTTCAAGCTGAATACGTGATTTAAAGAATTGTTATCACCACCCGCGCAATCAATGATTGCCTAATTGTATTGCCTATATATACGGCATGAAACTATAGGGTCGTCACTGATAAAAACATTGAATATATCCTATTGAGATTTTTATGCTCTATCTAGAGGTAATTTATGATGGTCAGAGACGAAGAAAATATTTTTGTTAATGCAATATCTCATATATATTGTACGTGATTGTAAATTTCGAATGCATGATTTCTATGCAGTCACGAACATTGAATTCCTGCAGCTATCGCAAAATTTATATAGGTTACATAATTACGCAATCAATGATTGCACGAGTAGTAATAACAATTTTAAAATAGATTTTGTGAGTTTAAAATAAACACTAATCAAATTGTATTTAACCAATCAGACGGCTAACTGACTAGCGAGAATTGCTGGTTATATGAAGCGCGAAAACCTGATTCAAACACATTTTAGCACCACCGGTGCAATCATGGATTGTTCAATTGTATAATTAATATTACTTTAGTTTTCAAATAATACAATATTGAAGCCAAAATATGATAGGGAAATATTGCAGGAATTGATCTTTTTGTAACCAAACACGCATACGAATTGTTTAATTTACGTGTAGCTGTTTGAAGATATAAAATGTGTCTGGTGTCATAAATTAGTCCAGTAGTGAGATTTTTTCTTCATATTTTATTAGCTTAAAATTTTTAAAATTATTGTTGTAGGAAAAATCTATTACAGTATTTATATGACTTTAAGTTAGAAAGAAAATTGAGGTGCATTTACTCATTTATTTAATTGCCAGTCTAAAGTTTTAGATGTTACCTTTTCATTATACCGTCTTTGTGTAAATCGTTAGTTTGTACTTACTCATTTTACCTATGTCACCGATCTGATCTGCTGACTAATAATTGTGATTTATCGTAAAATATAATGTTAAAGACATCATAGCGAGAGCTCGTGCTCTTAACGCTTAATCAGATGATTCCGCGAATATCAATTTTCGCCAGAGTTGGCATAGTCTAAAATTGGATTTTTTAGAAGTACGTTTAAAATAACAATACTGAATTCCAGGATCTTATAATTGCATTAATTGTTAACGAAAAATATGTTGTCAAATAAAATTTAATTAATTTGTAAGTGTAGTGTTAAAGCACATGTACGTTATTCAATTTATTGTTCTAGAGATTAAAAAAATTACTAGCGTTTTTTGATTAGATATTCATGAAATCGGCTAGGTAGAAAATACAGTGTTATGTAAAACTGTGTATATTGTATTTTAAATGTATAGTTCATGGACGCTAATGAAATGATATCGACAGCAATTTAGTGTTTCGAATAAAATCGCATGCATTTAAAAAAGTAATAATGAGATTTAACAACAACTTGCTTGAACGAATTGCTTCCGATTGCACAATAACCAGGTTGTAGCGTATATGCCTGCGCAATATCTCTAATTAAATATCTTAGGCCGTTTCAATATTCACAATTATTGATGGAAGCTCTTAATGTGACGATTGGTCACACTATCACCTAATAGCCAACAACCCCTACTGAGATCATACATTCAGTGAAAACTAAGTTTATTTCTTTGGTATTTTAGTATTTTTTGTGGTCAAATGTGTTATGTATGTAATTACTATTTATACAATTATATGAAATAGAATAATAACGCATTAAAGCAACAGGTTTTAGATTCCTGTATCGGTGTAAGTTTAAAGCATTGAGCTATGAAGGTGAGAAGTTTCCGTATTTTATGCACGCGGGTGAGTACATGCGTCTTACTAAGAAATTACTTTATTTTAGGAATATATTAAAATATATAATATATTTAACATAATAAACATACCATACATCGCACACATTTTGTTCACATTTTGACTTAAACCATTCTGAGAAAAGATAAACGAGAACTGTATATATTTTATGTAACCAAATCTTATTCTAAAAGTTATAATTTCGTGCATCAAATTTTTATACTCTGTGTTAATAACTTGTCCATTTTCAGAAAAGAAATAACTTGTACAGTCCAATTTTTATTCAGGACGAAGCATAGATTTTATCAGGTTTAGAGCATAAGATGACTCAAATTGAAGACTGAAATCTTATGATGAGCTTCAGATACATTTTATACATAATAATGGACATTTCAAATGATATCAAGATTTTAATAGCACTAATAATAACTGCTAGCCTTCTAATAGCAACGGTTGCCAGAACCTATCGTGATTGATAATTTTTACTTATTTATAAACTATTTGTTATAAATAAACGCACGTGATATATACTCCATGTTATAAAAACAACAAAATTTAAATGGAAGAAGTCAGGACTCTAGTAGATCTGGATGTCGATCTAACACATTGTTAAGGCACATTTTGACATTTTAATTCGAATGTTTTGCATATTCAACCTAGAAGTAGTTTATTTCTATGAAATATAGAGTTTGCGGCTTGCGTTAATGTTCGGTATTGACTCAGTTAGCACATATTTGACACATACAAGCAAATCACAGGGTGTATTTACAAGTACAAACTTATAAATATGATGACATCAATGAAGTGAACGGTTCAACCTATTTCGTAGTATATTTCCTTTTCATACTTATAATATTTTTTGCAGCTTTCAGGAATATTACAAAAATCGATTTTCTTTTAACGCTGTCTTGAATATTATTTATCTCACTGCAATCAAGATACACGAAAATTCGAATACGACGTCTAAACACGAGCATTTACATGTTACACACATCTACAAACACAGAACTACACATATGGTTATAGTGTGTATACTATAAACTTAGCATTTTATAAAAAATCGTTGTATCCTACAACAACTAGTTTTGTCCTCGTTGAACAGCTAAGGGAAAGTTTGAAGGCGCAATAAGTTATTGTAGAGCCCTACAGCTCATTTGCTATGCCAAAGGTCCCACCCGCTGTATGCCTATTTCTATTAATTATCAACTTAATTAACCAGGTTCGTTTCATGCATTCATCCAATAATGTCTATTTTAACACAAATACCAAACTAGACAACTATTATCAGTCATTTTAAGACAGGCATAATACCAAGGCGAAAGTAGTATCGAACTTAATTATTGAGAGTTTAATACCAATCAGAAACTGTCGTAGCAAATTAGATACTGCTTGTTGCTTGTATGCATTTTTTATAATAGACAATTGCATATATTTTAGTTCTACGTAAAATTCAGTAATTAATTGTTACATATTTAAATTAATGATGTCATGATTACTGCGAAATAGGATAACTGATACCGATCAAAGCCAGAGTTTATGGATTTACTGGAGTAACAGGTGTTCAGGAAGAGTTGCATTTATCATACATTGAAATCCTTTGTGTTTGTATCATGCACCGACTAGGCGACCATAGTGTAAGTATCATGTAAGTTTTCGGCGACCATAGTGTTTTTATCAGGTACTGACATATAATAATATAACATATATAGAGAGATAGCTTTGAAGTCGCATTGCCAAGGACTTAATATGAAGTTAGCTTCACTACTGCAGATTTACACATTCGTATAAGAGATTGCAACGTCTAATATTCTCACATACCTCAGCCAAATATAAAGTGGGTAAAGAGCGTAATACCGACTCCTACTGGTGAGACGCCAGTAAGCACGAAACGAATTTGCTCGAGATTATACGTTTCGTTCCTGCTGTCTTTGGTTTAACTTTATGATCACATTTGAACGAATTTGTTACTAGATGCGCGACACCTAATACACAATTGTCCTAGCACATATTGGGATTTCGACTAATAAATAAAAATCGAGGTCTGGTAGATGGATTTTATTCTCTATGTTACGCTAAGTTCAGACTATACCAACAATCTTCATGTGAAGTTTAAATACATTATAAAACTTTTATATATAGCTAATTCTGCATATCGTCCAACTATAATATAATTAAAATAGGAAAATCTCACTGATCTGACAGTACATTTCTTATTAATATAATCACTTTTTGTTATAACTGGCTGTCATCAGTACCCTATTCTGAAGAATATTGAGGTAACACAATTCCCCTCGTCTGCAATAGCCATAGCTTAATGAATTATTAACTTTATGTGAGCAATTCACTTGCTTTTACGTTCAGAACATAAGTCAATCGGCTAAAACTCCAACTGATTATTCATTATTATTAATTTGTTATCTTTGTGTTAAATTGTACACTGTATCAAATTGTGCCGAAGTGCTATAACATTATTACTTTTCTTCCTATCTTTGAAATATCCGTGCATCCAATTAAAAAATTTTGAACTTAAGCGTTGTTGGACAAGTTTATACGAGCTTTTGACAATTTTGATAGTATTTCTACATGAAAAGACTATCGAGGTTTCAGTTCAATAAATGTTTTTTGACAAGCGTTATGTTTACACAGTTTTATATAATCTATCATTTTATATTATCCGAGAATTTGCTGAAGACTTCTAACTACCAAATTGCAACGTATAGAGCTTTGAAAATTCTACCTGTTAGGGCTGATTCTATAAATTTATGCACGATAAATGTTTTTAGGCCCATTCGAATAAAACCGGAGCAAACAATGTGTTGTTCCAGATAAACTGTGGAATTATCTAATTAATTCGTATTGTTTGAATAATGCTATCAGCAAGATGCTTACACGTATTCATCCTTTCTATATAGTCCATGTAGGAAAACTTTATTTTTCAAAACGTAAATCATATAATAGAAATATAGTAGTTAAGTTAGCAATTCATTTGAAGCCACCGTTTAGTTTGGTAATATTTGAAGTTGAATTATTGATAAAATTTTGACTATAAATTTTATTGAATATAATAGTACAGCTAGATAATTTTGCAATTATTATATGACAGTTTCAGCTTATACTACCATCATCAATGAGTGTTGAGTTTTAACGCAGTTTGCACTTGTCAACTTCAATTCTTATACTTGCCATGTCTAAACTAAACCTATTTAAATTATGTTTGCGAGCTTCATATAAACACCAATCCCATTATATATAAATTTGACAGTATTACGTAAACATAGTATATGGTGGCAAAAGTAATTCATTCAATGACATTATAGATGTAGTAAAACTTAAACAATGCGTTTGTTTAATTTGTTGGGGGTAAGTGTCAAAGAGGAGTAGTTACAGCTTTAATTTTTTACTAATTCGTAATAAACGGAAGCCATGATCTACTTAAGATATTTGTACACGGTGATTTTGAATCAATTTATCTCATAACAACAAAGGGAAATTGAAGGGAGTTATTATTTGCGGACCTGGATTAATTGAATTTACCTGATCTGCGTTTTGACTAACGCAGCTTTCATTGTTCCAGTAATTTTCTTTTGGCAATATATTTTGGCCAGACTTACCGTAGGCCTTCATCGGTTGCATTTCGCTTCACAAGTTATAAAAACGATACAAATGAAGCAAGCGCGTTATTTCCTCTAGCCATTATATTTATACCTCAGACTGACCTTTCATTAGATATTCGCGTGTCACATGTATGTGTGTGTGCATTTTCATAACTGTTGTTTTCATCGAACTAATTTAGACCAGAGTGGCTGAATAATAATTTATCAATTGCATGCAATAACTATGCGTTTTACCCACTCAATGTAAATGAAAGTGGGGGCCATCTCAGTTACGTCATTTACATTGAGTGTGTAAAACGAATAGTGATCGCATGCAATTGATAAATTATTATTCAGCCACTCTGGTCTAAATTAGTTAGATGAAAACAACAGTTATGAAAATGCAAATGAGTCGCCAGTAAGCACGAAACGAATTTGAATGAGATTATACTTTCCGTTCATGCTGCCTTTGGTTTATCCTTCTGGTCACAACTGAACTAATTTGTTACTAGGTTCGCAAAACCTAATACATACTTGCATATATATTAGTTCTTCGCAACAAACAGTATTTAACTGTAATATATTGAATTGAATGATGTCATGCTTACCGCGAAATGTGATAACTGATATCGATGAAGGCCAGAGTGTATGGTTTAACTGGAGTAACAGGTGTTCGGAAATTGTTGTAATTCTCAATTTGGGTGAACTTTAGCATAAATTTATATCCATCAGGTTGATATCATGTACCGACTCGGAAACCATAGTGTTAGTATCCGGTACTCATCGATTTCAAAAAGGTATCAGTTACTAGCACAATAGCCATAGTGTTAGTATCCTTTACAGACTCGGTATATATATTATATAGTGTGAGTTAGCATTGAAGTCGCATTGTCGTTGACTTTAGATTATGTTAGCTTCACTATTACAGGTTTACACATTCGTCTAGGAGATTGTACCGTCCTATTATTCCACATTCTTCTACCAAATATATAGTGGTTAAAGGGCGTAATACCGGCTCCTACTGATGAGTCGCCAGTAAGCACGAAACGAATGTGCATGAGATTATACTTTCCGTTCATGCTGCCTTTGGTTTATCCTTCTGGTCACAACTGAACTAATTTGTTACTAGGTTCGCAAAACCTAATACATACTTGCATATATATTAGTTCTTCGCAACAAACAGTATTTAACTGTAATATATTGAATTGAATGATGTCATGCTTACCGCGAAATGTGATAACTGATATCGATGAAGGCCAGAGTGTATGGTTTAACTGGAGTAACAGGTGTTCGGAAATTGTTGTAATTCTCAATTTGGGTGAACTTTAGCATAAATTTATATCCATCAGGTTGGTATCATGTACCGACTCGGAAACCATAGTGTTAGTATCCGGTACTCATCGATTTAAAAGGTATCAGTTACTAACACAATAGCCATAGTGTTAGTATCCTTTACAGACTCGGTATATATATTATATAGTGTGAGTTAGCATTGAAGTCGTATTGTCGTTGACTTTAGATTATGTTAGCTTCACTATTACAGGTTTACGCATTCGTCTAGGAGATTGTACCGTCCTATTATTCCACATTCTTCTACCAAATATATAGTGGTTAAAGGGCGTAATACCGGCTCCTACTGATGAGTCGCCAGTAAGCACGAAACGAATGTGCATGAGATTATACTTTCCGTTCATGCTGCCTTTGGTTTATCCTTCTGGTCACAACTGAACTAATTTGTTACTAGGTTCGCAAAACCTAATACATACTTGCATATTAAATTGCTGTTGGTTGTATTTTTTAATCAAAAGTCTATGTGCAGTGCTCGATTAACTTTTAAATAATTACCTTGTCATGAATTGAGTCATATTTAATGAATTCATACAGCTAATGAAAAAAAATTTTTTCTTAAATTGCAACTGTGTATTTAATTATTTGATTTAAGGAATTTTTGTCAAAACCCGCGAAAGCAATTCTCGTTAAATTATGCATTTAATTGTCGTAATAACTCTGCATATTGCTACAGTATGTTAAAAAATTGCTAATTTACCTAATAGTTCCCTTTTCATCTTATTAGATTTATTTAAATTTAGCTACGCAAATCTGATACCTCGTCAGCCGTTCAATTGGTAAATTTAACGTTCACCTAGACTTTTATGTATTCCTGTTTTTAGGGAACTAATTTTTATTTATTTATTAGGCTGGGTGCACCTAGTAACAGGTTAAAAAATAAAAGACAATCAAAGTAGGCTAAATTTAGCATGAACAGTATGTGAAATCTCATTCCTGTTTACATTTTGTACTTAATGGCGATACTAGTTGTTTCCGTCACTCCGTTCCAAACCCACTATATATTAGACCGGGAAATGTGTAGAAAATGGGCAGTCCAATCTCTAATATGTATGCGTATAAAAACAATATTGATTACACTTGAAATTTTACTGTTAATAATTTGGCCCTACCTACTGATTTAATAAGCATACGTATAGGACATTGCACCATCTCGCTCTCCAGCATTTCTTGGCCAAATATGTAGTACGTTTGGGTGTAGTACCAGTACAATTTAATAAGCACAAGAATTATGCGCACATGAGATTACTCCTCTTATTCCAGCTGAATTTGGCATATCCTCCAAGTTCATTATATACGAACTTGTTACCAGGTGAACTTTGCCTTAAACGCACATTCACTTACATTTTCCTTTATCGCGTCCGTTTTTCATTCAGATATATATATATATATATATATATATATATATATATATATATATTTCTATTTCTATTAATGGTCAATTTATCTTATGTTACAAGTTTGGCCTATCATTAGGTAAGTATTAATTTGTCTATCCCTTCCTTCTGATTGTATTTTTGTTCGTTTAACTTTGGATATTAACTTGTTGTTTCACGAGACAGCAAGTATTATTAAACGTCCTTAAAGAAAAATTAGTTGACTTCACCGAGGTGTTCGTTAATGGGTGAAAGATCAATATGTGGAGCCTGAAATCGCACATTTCATTTTTTCTCCGAGAATACAAATATTCAGACGACAAGCTGGTTAGTGTATTAAATTTTAAAAAATCCCAAAATTAAAAAAAAATATTTACAATTCTTTGAGTTGAAGGATGTTCGCAAAGTTAATACCTCTTAATGCACTCTCTAGATAATGTTCCTAAGTATAATCTATCTATAAAAATCTTTAAAAAAATTGTTAAATAAAGATAGGTTTCCCAATTAAAAAAACATATATTTTGAACAAAATTGTAATTTTTATAGAATTAGCATTCCTTAACGATGCCGGCAATCAATAATTTCAATTTTGCAATGATCCTATTTATGAATTAGATATTGCAAATCTTGTTCCAAGTAAATTAATAGAGTCAGGAGTATATGCCAATCTCATAGATGCATGCGTTTGGCGTTTACTGCATTTGTATCAGAAGAAAACCAATGGATGATGTCGATTGCATAGTAAAGCAAAACATGTGACAGCTAACAAATAAATAGTCACGGAAGGGCGTTCACCCATGAAAACAATATGTATACGTTGTACAGACATTGATTTTTGTGTATTCTCCCATTACTCTATGAACTAAATTGCTACTTGGGATGCCATTCTCAAAACTAAACATTTGCCAGCTCCTTTAAATAAACAATACTGGATTATGCTTGTCAATTTTAATGGAAACTATTTCAAATTTTATGCATTAAATGAGGTAAGGCAATTGTGTATTCTTCTATGGCCATTTTGGCATTCTATCATATATGCAAGTATGTGTTATGTGTTGCGAACCGAGTAACAAATTAGTTCAGTTGTGACTAGAAAGATAAACCAAAAACAGCATGAACGGAAAGTATAATCTCATGCACTTTCGTTTCGTGCTTACTGGCGACTCATCAGTAGGAGCCGGTATTACGCCCTTTAACCACTATATATATGAGTGAGGAATGTGGGATAATAGGACGGTACAATCTCCTAGACAAATGTGTAAACCTGCAGTTGTGAAGCTAACATCATATAAAGTCTTCGAAAGTGCGACTAACGCTAACTCACACTAATATATATATATATATATATATATATATATATATATAGAGAAGAGAGAGAGAGTCTGTAAGGGATACTTACACTATGGCTATTGGGGCAGTAACAGATACAAAATTATAGTACCTATAAGGTACATGGTACCAACATGATGCATATCAATTTATGCTATAGTTCACCGAAATTGAGAATTACAACTATTTCTGAACACCTGTTACTCCAGTTAAATCCATACACTCTGGCCTTCATCGATATCAGTTATCACATTTCGCGGTAAGCATGACATCGTTCAATTCAATATATTACAGTTAAATACTGTTTGTTGCGAAGAACTAATATATATGCAAGTATGTATTAGGTGTTGCGAACCTAGTAACAAATTAGTTCAGTTGTGACCAGAAGGATAAACCAAAGACAGCATGAACGGAAAGTATAATCTCATGCACATTCGTTTCGTGCTTACTGGCGACTCATCAGTAGGAGCCGGTATTACGCCCTTTAACCACTGCCTATATGAGTGAGAATGTGGGATAATAGGACGGTACAATCTCCCTAGACAAATGTAAACCTGCAGTTGTGAAGCTAACATCATATAAAGTCTTCGAAAGTGCGACTTCAACGCTAACTCACACTAATATATATATATATATATATATATATATATATATATAGAGAGAGAGAGAGAGTCTGTAAAAGGATTTTACACTATATTGTGAGGCATTAACGGATACCAAAATTATAGTACCTATAAGGTACATGGTACTAACATGATGGATATCAATTTATGCTATAGTTCACAGAAATTGAGAATTACAACAATTTCTGAACACCTGTTACTCCAGTAAATCCATACACTCTGGCCTTGATCGATATCAGTTATCACATTTCGCGGTGAGCATGACATCATTCAATTCAATATATAACAGTTAAATACTGTTTGTGCAGAGATCTAATATATGCATGTATTAGGTGTTTGCGAACCCTAGTAAACAAATTAGTTAGTTGTGACCAGAAGGATAAACCAAAGACAGCATGAACGGAAAGTATAATCTCAGGCACATTCGTTTCGTGCTTACTGGCGACTCATCAGTAGGAGCCGGTATTACGCCCTTTAACCACTATATATTTGAGTGAGGAATGTGGGATAATAGGACGGTACATATCTATCATATATGTCGCAGTAATCTTTGGTCCCATAGGTTATTTTTGCTGACATTATTATCTAAAATCATGTTATTTGGGTATATTCATGGGAGTTGCGTAATTTATCAGAAGTACTAACCGATTTAAAACATTTGTTTACTGTAAATTTTATGATGATGGTGGTCTAGCTTACTTTACAGAATAACATTAATGATAATAGAAAATCTAGAATTAGGCTTATTTGAGAAAATGTTTAAGCCAACCACCGTCCTTTTAGTCGCTCAGAATGCACATATTTATAATTTTCATCTAAATGTTAGAAAACATTTCGACTGTAGTTTATGACAAATCAGATAAAATGTCAGTTGCGATTTTGTATTAGGTGTTGCACACCTAGTAACAAATTCAGACCAAAAGGTGAAACCTAAGTCAGAATAAATGGAAGGTATAATTTCATGTGCACATTCGTCTTGTGCTTACTAGCGACGAACGCAACATATGTGTACATAAGATTATACCTTTCGTTCATGCTGACGTCGGTTTATCCTTCTGTTACTATTTGATCTAATTTGTTATTGCGAAATACCTAAAACACAATTGCATAATTATCAGCTGTCTGCAAAAATAGTACATTAAACATGTCAATTGTTTTCCCACTTGCTCTGTTTGTGTTTTATTGTGTTTGCTTTTTGTATGTCTGCAATAATGGAATTACAGCCATGAATATCGTAGCAAATCAATTTTATTCATATTGATGTCAATTTGTGGGAATACCGTTCTTAATCACTGATGTGGGAATCTTGCTTATTTTTTTTTATTCAAAACGCATACTATCATTCATTTTTTCGAATTTGAAATAGATTTGACTATAAAAATGATTTAATTAAATTTTCTTGATTTCCATTATTGTAGCATTTTTAGTTCTTACATTGTTGATGATGAAACATCTATTGCAATACTTAGTCCTAGGTTTTCAAGTTTGAATATTCGATTTAAAATATATTCCGTCAGAGTGATATTGGAGATCTAGTTATCCTTAAATTGATGCATGTAGTATGGAAAAGATGTTCGCTTTGTTGGCTATTACATGTATGAGTATACCCCCCTCCCCGTATTGTTTATTTAAAATCGATTTTCTGTTTAGATTTATTACGTCACCTTAATAACAACGCAGGATGTGCAGAATGTTGTGCTGATCGCTCATATTTGTTTTCAAACTCTGTCACTATTAACGATGACAGATATGTCGTTTGCACAGATTTTCTCTTCAGTTTGTTGACGATGAAATATTGGGTGTTGTGGCTTGCTTGGATACTAGTCAATTATTGTTGGTTTGTGCAATTCGTGGCCAATTGAGTAAAATCTCATGTTGGTGGAACTATCGAATTTTTAAGCTGAATGCTTGTTTTTTATAAAGACCTTCGTATATGTATAATAACTTATCAGACTTGTTTTGTATAGAACTGAGAAATTCGACAAATAGGCCTGGTAATCTGTTTTAAATGTATATTTTCGTAGATAGTTGATTTTCCTGAGGATGACAGGATATTTTGAATCAATTTTTGTGATAAATAATTCCGAATTCTGTTTATCATTTTTTTCGTACATCTAATATAAATTCTCGCAATAAACTGGCTATTAGCCACTTTATTTATTTATTTAAGGTTGCGATATTGATTTCTAAACAAATCTCATTATATACATATATATATTTCTGTATAAACTATGCATTGCATAATGTAGACCAGAAGCGTCCTTATTGGGAACTCTTCACATACTGTTCAGAATTTGAATTTAACAGGGCATATCTGTTTCGGAAATTGTGACTCTAATCACTGTCCCCCGGCCCCAACCAACGATCAACCAATTATATTATCCTCTTTGTTCTCAAATGTGTTTTCTTTTCCTAATGAAAAATATAGTGTGTAATATTCAAAATCAATGGACTTTATAAGTTCTACTAAAAGAGGGGATGGACTATTACCAATTAGAAACTACACACTTATATAGCAGCCGATTCTGAAAAGACGTATGTTCGTCAAATTGTATTTATAATTGGATTTTGTGCAAAAAGATACCTCAAGCAACGGGGAGGAAATAACCAGAAACCGAGTAATAAGCATATAAGCCGCCTATTTCATAACGCCATCTAGGACAACTAAGTAAAGATGCGAAACTATGAGAAAGAATTATTCAGTCACTCGATCGTCAACTTGATAATTCGGACGAGTTCGAATTCAATGATTCTACGTTGAAGATAGAAACGATTATGAGAATAACATCTGACAAATAAATAAAAGACACCAGAAATGATCTGGTCAAATTCCATCATCTATCGGAATTTCCTACTAAACCTGAAGCATTTATTCATTGTTATTCAATAGCTATGATGTTAAAACATCAGAAATAAATACTCTTCTTAATATCAAATTTCTGTATCATTAAAAGAAATGTAAGCAAACTCGACTTCACCGAATTTCAGGCTGAAACTGAAAACTTCTACAACGACTTAACCATGGTCATCACCCCAGAAGTATTCGATGGAGAGGGACTGAAAACTAAGATAATAATATTACATGAATTTAAAGGCAATGAAATCTTTACAAAGAAACATATAAACTATCTAAGATAACTATAACCAGAATAAATATGCGACTTTCCCTATCCGACAAGGATTCAGGATTTGCTATACTTGAAAAGGAAGATCATAGAATGTCGGTGAAAGCAATCATAAATGATCAATCAAAATTCAAACCGGTCAACCAACAGAAAGATGATTCAGCAAATATTAAATGAATAATTTATGTTATTTTGATCTAAGGATGGAGAAACACCTTTAATCTGCATTGAATGATTCCGAAACCAGATCAGGATTAGCAGAAGTTCAAAAAGCGGAAATTGTCGGAACAAACCCTGCAAGGCTGTACGGAAAACCAAATATTCATAAAACCATAATAATAGCGTAAGGATTTTCTCCGATGCGACCCATTATGTCAATGAGCAACACAACGCAAAATTAACCAGATTAGTTGCTCTAAAAACTACTTCAATCACTAAAAATGTCATAAACATGAACAACCTAAAGGACTTATTCGAGCTAGCAGATGAACTAAAAGGAAAACATTCTACAAAAAAATAGTTCTGCTTGACGTCTCATCCTTATTTAGGACTTTCCTATAAGCACCAATAATCTCAAAGACCTCATACTAGGACATAGAATAAACGTGCAATTTATATTTGAAAGTCGATATTTCCGACAATTCAATGGTGTAGCATTGAGAAACTGCATTGTGCCTCTCCTGGCAAATGTATTTATGAACCATCTTGAGTTAACGAGCCTGAAAAACATAATTAATCAATGCGTATTTTACAAAAAAATATGTAGACGATTTACTATTTTTCATCATAGACAAAGCATACAAAGCCGAGTTCCTCAAAGGAGCCAAATTCATTCATGATGTAGAGAAAGACAATAGTTTTCTCTTTTTGAACATCAAAAACACTTGAGAATAGAATGCTGATTTGACCTTAGAATTTTTTTGGAAAATGTACTTTCAATTGGCAATGCATTCATTATAAAAATATTGTACCGAAAGATCACAACAGAAACCTAGTTGACAACTTAGCGATACGAAGCAGAATGATCTGCTCTAAGCCGAAAATCGAGGAAGATCTGGGCTACTCGAAGAAACCTTTACTAATAAACAACTGATCAACGCTGGTCATAGATTTCAACATCAGGCCACTTTCGATTCTTACTACGTCAAAAATGTTTTCCTAAACTTACCATTTAGAAGCGGCCTACCAGACTCAATAATTGCACGCGGTTAAATTGAATCATTCGGTAGAATTTATCAATTTCACATTCGGTACACAGAGAATCATGAGATTGGAAGCCAAGTACCAGTTGCCAATTATCTAGAAATTATTTATAATCTACAGATTTTCAAATATGTGCGAATCATATATATCAAACGAAAGAAAAAGCAATTGATCAGAAGAAATTGATTAAAAAGGTCTGACACTGTCAGGAATATCGGCTTTCTGCAAGTATATGTTTGATACGGGCTACCCAGCCAATTTTAAAAAAAGTTCTCGATCTACACAAAGCAATGTCCGACCAATTATTATATAAAGCAACAAGCATCTGGCCTAAATGTTCAAAGGTTCCACCAACATGATATTTTACTTTACAGGTGACGAATTACATAACTCAACAACAGTTTACTAACGCTCATATGACCAGCGTCAACAAACATTCGATCGGATTCGCAAGAAACTGAAGGAAAAAGCTAAGCAAACGGTATCACTTTTATCGATAATAGTGACAGAAATTACACAAAAGCATGAGTTTTCAGAACTGTAATCTGCACATCCTGTACTGTTATGAAGGTGAAAATATAAAACTCAAGACAAATGCAATACGAAAGACAATATAATGGGAAATATTCGTACAAGTTTAACAGTTCAATACTCAATCCATCAATTTTAAGAATAATCATATCTGTAAAAAATCACTCTGTAATACATGAAAATATCCACAAACGCACACAGACACACAAACATATACAAATTCGCATATGAACTCTCAATTTAACTCGCAATAAACAATGAACAAGAAATAGATGTAAAACTGAAAATCAGACTAGTTTTTACACATATAACCAAATGAAAACTCAGGATATCTATAAATGAAAGTTTGTAATGTCTTTTTGAGTATTCTTGGAATAAACCTGTCATTACTTACTTTCATTTACATACAGGTTGAGATCTTGAAGTAAACATCACTCCCATTATATACACAAATTTGTCAGTATAAACGAAGTATTGTATAATGCAGAAAGAGCAAATTATCCAGTAGACCAGTTTCGTCATTATTGAGAACGTTTCATGTAATGTTCAGAATTTACCGCGGGCAGGGCTCAAACATGGGCACGTCTATTTTGTTATTAAATTTGTTTTCTTTTCCTAATTATATATTCATTTAATAGTAAAGCTTGTGGAAACTTACTAGAATTAAACGAATATTGGTTGCGCGGGTGGTGATAACAATTATTACACTAAAGGTTGCGGTCTTGATATAAACACCTGACCCATTAATTACTTAGACATATGTCAGTATGAACTAAGAATTGTATAGTGTAGAAAAGGCAATTCACGCAGTAGACCGGTTTCGTCCTTATTGGGAATTCATCATGTACTGGCCAGAATTTGCCGCGGACAGGACTCGAACCTGGGCACGTCTGCTTCGGAATCTGGTGCTCTAACCACTGAGCCATCCTGCCGCACACTACACTGCACACAATTTTCAGTTATATACTAACTAATGTAAATTGGTTAGTCTATTTTTCCTTTAGGTGGAGCTCATATGTCATCCATTTAGACACAAAGTTCCAACTAACCATCCCCAATCTGTCATTACTGAACAGACATCACACTACATGCGGAAGTGGTATTGAAATGAACATTTATATAATTGAACGAACATTGGTTTCGTGGGTGGTGATAACAATTATTATAATCAAGGTTGCGATCTTGATATAATCACCTGAGCCATTAATTACTTACATATGTCAGTATAAACTAAGAATTGTATAGTGTAGAAAAGGAAATTCATCCAGTAGACTGGTTTCGTCTTTATTGGGAACTCATCCGCGGCAAATTCTGGCCAGTACATGATGAGTTCCCAATAAGGCCGAAACCGGTCTACTGGATGAATTGCCTTTTCTATACTATACAATTCTTAGTTTATACTGACATATGTAAGTAGTTAATGGGTCAGGTGTTTATATCAAGACCGCAACCTTGATTATAATAACATACTAGAATGTCTCTATGGAATAAAATTGACAATATGCTCCAAATTCGAAGTGAGTATATTGGTCGACCGAGTGACGTGATTGAGTATAACCGTTCTTCATATGATTCGAGTTGTTATGCTTTAAAGATATATTATTTAAATTACCACGGTTTATTCACTATTAAGTTTACCTTTAATACTAACCAGCTTTGTCAAACAGCCCTGAATTGGTGACTTGGTATTGAATGTTCGATTGCGAAAAAATCAAAAGTACAATAAAAAATAAAATCATTTCTGTCGCTTCATATACATTGCCTAATTTGACTCTGAACATGAACTTGGCAGTAGTTTATCACATCTACCAAGCATTCACATTCATTTAAGTCTATTAGAAATATACGTGTTAAATGCCATTCGCTCTGTTGATGTGCAGTATATAACTGACTGACCAAATCACCTGTATGAATACAGATATTACAGCGAAAAATTGATTTTGTTAGTGTTGATAGCAATTATTTAAATGAAGTTCGTGAATTTTAGATAAACGAATCTTTTTTATGTTTAACTAGTCACATAATGTAACAAATATACCGTCAATTACACAAACTAATGCATTCAGGCAATCTATATTGGCCATGTGATTAGTGAGGATCAAATCGCAATGCATACATAGGGTTTGGGTAAATTAGTTTGGCGGCTCTGCTCCTCTATTTGCCTTGTAAACAATGTATTTAATTTAAAACATATGCTGTAGTATTTGGAGTTAGAATTACATGTCTGATTTTCCCAACGTTAAGCTCACATTATGATTGAATACACGTTGGTATGTTTACCTTCATGCTTTGATGATGACCGTTGCAATTCGGAACGCGTCAGTACGCGTGACTAGTGTTAATTTTGCTGTTTTGTGGCTGGTTAAAAACACTAGGATTGATGTTTATCTCAATCTCACAAAATTGATTTAAAATATAAAACTTTTGGTCTTAGATTAATGTAAGCTTGAAAGATACTTCTTCTGTTAGCCGATGATTCCGACTTAAGTGAGCGGAATTGCCGACTACCAGACGAAATGTCGTTGATTCGAATCTTATTGGGAAACTAGGTTTCTCTTGACGTGTTGCCTAATAAGAGCGAAACCGCAGTCGTAATTGATTTCGCCCTGCGAAAATCGGTTTTTCTAAATGAATTAGCTTTGTCAGGCGAAAATATTAAATATTTACTTAGCCTGACATCTTCAATTTTTAATTATGAATTATACAAAAAATATAAAACAATAGATGACATTAACTTTCAAGACCATAACCTTGTACTGGTTGTGAGACCCACATGTAATAGGCGAAAGCAGCCTAGATATACGCATTAAATTTGGCTTACAAGCATACATCTCCATCTCACACGCCAAAACACTCATAATCTTGACGAAAATAAATGCTTTTAAAAATATAGTTTGCGTAAAACATTGTGTAATAATCCTTTTCTTTTTTTAAAGTATAAAAGCAATATATGTTTACTAAAATCTCAGATATAATTGATTATTACTGGAAATCACAATTAATGACAATTATGTAATTATAGCCGAAGTTGTTTCCTTATATGGATAAGTTGTACTAGTTGCCAAGGTCCAACTAGAGACGTCCTGCTGTCTATTTAGTAGAGAATGCGAACAAAGCTAAAGTAGGAGTTCCGTTTTAAAAAAATTAAAAACTTGAATTAACTATGGCGCACTACTTCCTCTTAATGTATGTGCGACTTTCATTCAACCTTGCTTAAAAATTTCTCGGATAATTATTTTATTGGCACGGATTCTCTGCTTTATTTGGCCAGGTTATGACTAAAAAGTGTATGATATTGATACAAAAATTTTTCCAAGTAATGCCTACTATATCAGCACTAACCTTAACATTTGTTATTAAGTTACCATAAATCGTGCATCCCTATTTATATGCGAATAAACTTCTGCTAATATTACTAGAACTCAAGTTTTCGTATCAAGCATACAAAGGCTGGGTTCATTGAGTTTTACACTTCAAGGAAAGAATAAAGTATGGCATCTCCGATGTTGTGTCCAGTTCAGTGCAGGTTGGACCTACGATTCATTAATCTTGTAATTGTGACAAGGTGACATTTTTAAACGATCCGCACAGTTCCACTTGTCAATAAAACTCAAATTTATAGCACTAAATTTACTTTTTTAGTGATTTATTAATTTTATACTGTGTTGAAATATGTGCTGATTTTTCAGTTTCTTTTCCATTTCAGTAAGTAAATTTGGGATTACTTAATTTGAAAGCCACTGTGATAAGATTAAACCATAAAAATGATAATGGAATTGTTGACTCGACAATTGGTTATTCAGCATATTCTTGTGATAACATTTGAAAGTTAAACACAGTGAAATGTATATATGATACTAGTTTGCCGAACTTTATTAATATTATTAAGTACGGATTTTTTATCTTCTAACATTGACATTTATATTTCATTCATTCAAATTTCCACATGTGAAATAATAAAAATTCATAATGTGCAATCACGATAAGTGTTTCTACGAAGTCATTGCCAGAATTCAATATAATTCGTGGTTATCGTCAATTCATTCAGCCAACAGGCTATGAATTTTCTTGTCCTAATTTTGGACATCCTGCTTTGTGGCTACATGATTTATCAAACATAATTCCAAATGAATAGTCCACACAAAGAAATGCACAAACAAACCATGATTAAACAAGACAGGTAATTTACGCTTATTTCTTTAATGATATTCATTATAAAACATGTACAAATTCAATCCCCTTTTCCATTTAACGATATATATATATATATATATATATATATATATATATATATATATATATGTGTGTGTGTGTGTATGTTTGGGTGTGTAAGTGTAAGTGTGTGTTTAGAATCTAATCTCAGCGACCAATTTGGCAGTCAAATACAGGTAATTCGTCGCGAGCATTATAAATACAATTTGATAATTTCGATGATATATGTTCTGTTTTTAACTTATATGACAATATATGTTATGATTAGCATAGAAATCAATTTTATTGACTATAGTAAACCAGAGCTTGCTTAAATGAAGTCAATTTACAAATGCGATTATTTCAAATTCACAATATCCCATATGCTTATACAATTATTCATGCCAATTGACTTTCATAATAAGGGAGGACAATTAAGTAAACCAACTATAGTTTTCATATATACGCTGCAACATTGGAAAACATGAACAATTTAGCTAATTTTCGCAATTCATTTGTTACAGGAGCGCAACTGTTAATGCCTCCCTCGCATGTGGCTTCCGTTATTATTCGGAAAGGAGATAGAAATTTCAATATTCTCCTGTTTTTCGTCGTCGCTTTACTCTGTCTAATCTCTACACGATGTCTAATTGCCTTAATCTAATTCACGATGAGCACCATCATCACCATATATATCACGATAATCATCATCTTCATCAATAGCATCATTATCTTCATCACTGTCATCATCTTTATCTTGATCTATATGATAAACATTATACTCATCAGAATTTCCATCATCGTCATTGTTATCATTATCATCAAAATAGTCTTAACTATTATTAACACCACCACTACCATCATCACCACCACCATCATCATCACCACCATCATCGTCATAATCATCCTCGTCAATATTTCCATTGCCAATATAAAATATTTGCCTTCACTGCCTAAACTACCATAATAATAAATTTTGGAATTATATTTTTTATTTTATAAATTATAACTAATATCGTCAGTGTAATATCTACCAATAATTACCCTGATAATTAAGTTTACATATTCACGGTCATCGTAAACTTAAACATTAGCAGCCTGTGCAACACAAATAGGCCCTGAAATTTTGACGTGCGTTTGACATTTGGACGCTTACACTTTATTAACGCGGGCTTTGAATGCACTAAGGGCGGTGGAAGCTTGTACATTTGCTTTAAGTTTACGTGCATGAATGTGTGTATGTGGCATCTTTTTTTGTGTTAGCAACGAATGCTTTTAAGCAAACATTATTGTTTAATGAAGTAAATGTGAAGCAGAATTTGAAAAAGCGGTCGTTTGGACGCTTATTTTACACACACACACTCACACACACACACACACACACACACACACACTCAAACATGCAAGCACACTGACAGAAATTTTTAACGCACATTCTCATGTCATTTTATAAATTTTTAAAGCGAGGTGTAGATTCAACTAGAATATAAGGCATTTTCTGTTGAGATAGTATATATAGTGGCTAAGTTAAAAATAAAAATTAAAAATAATGATTTGTATAACAATTATGCATCTTAAGGTGTGATTTTTCTTTCAGTTGCTTCGTCGACTTTGGGTGCGCCTCCATTTTGCTAATACATTGTATTCTCCCATCCGAAGCTCATCCATATGTCAAATAGAATTAAGAGTTTCATAGATATGCGGTCGTCTCGCAGTATCATTTAGTTTAACTGGTTGTCTGAATTTTAAGTGAATCGATGCTTCTAAATGTCCTTTTGGAAGGTTAGTTATTAAACACCAAACCAACCTATTCATTGAAGCTAATTTTACTGGATTTATTTTACTAACAAATTAATTTAGGAAAGTTTAATTACTCCTGACAACAATGTAATTCATTTTTCTAAGCAAGCTCGTCACTGGTAGACTGGATCTTCAATAGTGAATGGAATCCATAACAAATTTGTTTGTGGCAAGTATTGTTTAAAAAAATAAGTTACGGGAAACGAAATTAAGTATATGCTATCACTTTCCAAAACAATGTGAGTCCCAATAATGACTTCACATTAGGTGCTGGCAAAATAAATCATGTTTTAAACAGAAAAAATCGTTCTCGTCATTGTTTTAAGGCGTATATTGGCGTGTTTTTCATCCAATTCTTCTTATAAAATATTATACTAATAATGGTATAATTAAAATTAATACAAATAACTATGCAAATAGCAATATTTATTATTAATATTATTATTATTGCTACTATCAATATTATTACTAATTTAACGCATATTAATATTATTAATATTACTACCACTGTTATTATTACTACCAATACTACTACTACTACCCCTACTACTACGGGATAATATATAACAATAGATAATGATAATAATAATAATAATAATAATAATAATAATAATAATAATAATAATAATAATAATAATCCTAATACTACTACTACAATTTCTTTTACTCATACTTCTACCCATCATCCTCCTAGTATTATTATTATTACTATTATTATTATTATTATTATTATTATTATTATTATTATTAATAATATTAGTAGTAGTAGTAGTAGTAGTAGTAGTAGTAGTAGTAGTAGTATTAGTATTATTATTATTATTATTAGTAGTAGTAGTAGTAGTAGTATTATTATTATTATTATTATTATTAATATTACAAATTGATAAAATTGACTAGCTGCCATACATTAAAAAATATTCTAAACTGAATAGCAATCAGCTCTTGGTGCATCTGAATAGAATGTACAATTGACTTACGATTAAAGCAAGTTCTGAGATGGGTGTTATTCATAAAAGTGACATAAAATTCATAAAATTTGTTGCTACAGTGTATTCACTTAGCACGCATTTTGCTACTTCAACCAGAATGGTGCTTTGACGCACAACAAACTTCAGTCAAACACAAACAAATTATAATTACTCAACTGAGCTCAAAACCGTAAATAGAACAAATTATTGTTATTAATCGACTTTGAAATTTAAATTTATAAGCAATAGGCATCAAGAAATCGATATTAAGATTGACACCGATTTGAAAGAAAAAATAATTTGATGTAGGACATGTTCCACACACAAATGGAATCTAACAATAACTTTATAAACTAAGAATGTAAAATTCTTCAAAATGTGACAAAATCATTTAAATTTACCACCAGGATTCTAGTGCGAGAATGTCGCGAGTGATGATAGTACATATTTAAATCAAGTTCGCGTCTTGAAGTGACACCATAGCCCGGACTAACGTGTATCAAACTTCGGTAGTCATTAATAAATCAGGACGACGAACTGACTAACGAATGCTGCAAAAAAATATTATTCTCGTGACTGCATGAAATGATTTCCGCCGACATTTCCCGCCATGTACATTATTTGCAAACCTATTTGGAGTGGGAAACGTCTATGCAACTGTCCATACTTTGTATGTGAACTGCAGATTTGTCGCTTCTTCTTTAAGCAAACACTATTTAGCAGATTTTCGACAAGTTATTTCCGATCTGCCTTCTGAGGCAAATGTGCCTCGGTTCGAGCACCAGTTGCGGAAATTCTGATCAGTACGTGATGAGTACCAAATAAGAACAAAACCTTTATACTTTATCAATCAAATTTGCTGCATTGTGCAATTTTCAGTTTATACTGAAAAAATTATTAAATAAAACCCTGAAATTATACATGAACACAATATCCCTTTCTCGGTTAGCATGGTATCTATTTATAAATGACAGATCGCGGGTGACTTGGCATGACTTTAAGTATAAAAAGCTTCTAAATAAACTCAACCAGTAGAAAAGGCTGACCACAAACCTAGCTTGCATATAATTATTTTTTCGGCCGAAGTGGTACAGTGGATGAGTGCATGACTCTGAGGCAAGTGTGCGTTGGTTGAAGTAAAACCTGGTCGTTATTTATCGAGTTACCAATAAGGATCAAACCTTTCGATTCGGTCAATTGAATTTTGTACCTTACGCAATGTTAAATGTGTACTGACAACGCGTGTGAAATAAAACCATATCCTTATAAACTAATTCAATTCGATTTCCCGAGATGTTGTCTATTCTGTAATAGCGTGAAATGAGGCTAGCACATTGGAACATGAAGTCTAAAGCGATGCCAAATAGCATTCACCTAAAGGAAGGACCGGTCAACTTATATGTTGGTATATAACTGGAAAGAGTTCGTAGTGTGCAGCGAATTTGTCGCAGTGAATGAGAGCAGGACTCTGAAGCACACGTGCATTGGTTGAAAAAACTTATGGCTGGTACTTGACGAATTTAAAATAAGAATGAAATCAGTCTACTAGAGGAACTGCATTTTATGCTTAATTCGGTGTTTAATTTATACTGAGAAATTATATTATAAAACTGTGCCATTATATGTCATTTCAAGATCCCTTCCTCAGGTAGCATGGTGTTAAATTTCAAAAGGCAGATTGGGTATTGTCTAGTTGGAATTTTAGTTCCAATTCGGTACAGTATAGAATCAAATAGAGGGAAGTAATAAAATAAATATAGGTTGGTATTTAATTGAAAGGGGAGTGTAGTGCGTTGCATTGGGGACGCAGTAATTGAGTTAAAATAAACTGCAGCAAATGCACAAATTTCGGTTTCCGGCCGCATTAATTCAGGCAAGTACTTGATGAGCTGCAAATAAAAACAAAACCAGTTTACTTGAAACATTGCACTTGCTACCTCAAGCAATGTTTAATTTTTACTGAAAGCCAATTTATAACAAAACAATATTATGATACCTTAATTTTATGTCAATTCACCATGTGGTACGATATATTTTCTCAAATAAAAAATGTAGGGTTAGCACGTTGGAACTTGAGATCTAAGGCGGTGTCATATATGCTCTACTTGAAGGAAAGACAACAGAAATATGGGTAGGCAACAAATATTGTCAGTCTTGTTTTTCGCAGTGGATGAGTTAGGAAACTGAATCAAATGTATCTCAAATTGCTCCCCGGCCGCGGAATTTTCGGCCAGTAGTTTTTGAGTTCTCAAGATATACGAGGCCGGTATACTTAATGAGCTGCATTTTCAAACTCATAAAATGGTTCTTTAAATCAAGTTTGTGAGCTTAAGGTAAAGATCAATCCCGTTATATTTAACCAGTCGTCGAACAACATAGCAAAACTATCGCCAGTCGCAGGCTATATTGTTGCTACATTGTTCGACGACTGGTTAAATATAACGCGATGGGTGTTAACTTCAAGCTCGCGAACTTGATTAAAAGAATTGTTACCACCACCCGCGCAATCAATTAATATTTAATCATAAAATGTTTAGTTTATACTGTCTATGCATATGCATATATATATATATATATATATATATATATATATATATGATCGTTTCTATTATATATATATATATATATATATATATATATATATATATATATATATATATATATATATATATATATATATATATATATATTGAATTGCGATCTAATGGTGGGATTTTGATTACGTCTCTATTTTTAGTAAAAATACAACCATGCATAAAATAGTAAAGGAATTTCATCAGATACACCGGTTTCTTCTTTATTGGGAATTCTTTAATTACTATTGACTCGAATAGGGGCACGATTCCATCAGAATGTGCAACTGTAAATACTGCGCAATCCGTGCAGCATTCTATACACAGGTTTAAGTCGTATTTCAACTTTGGCTTTGGTTACATTTTACTTCAGGTAGAATCTATTTGGAATCTCATAAGACATCAGGGTCTAACTTTCCGCCCGTGAAAACGTGACATTTAGGGAAGTTTTATGAAATTGAATTCTGATGGAAAGAGTTTAAAGATGTATCTGTTGTCAATATAAACTCAGCATTACTTCAAGTAGCAGTGGAACTTAATCCAGTCGATCGATTTAGTTCTTACTGGGAACTCTTCAAGTACTATCCAGATTTTGCCGCGCATGAGACTCGAATCGAGGCACATTTGCTTCAGAGTCTAAGGATCTATTCACTGCGCCACCCGTGCCTTATACTATACATAAGTTGTGCAGTGGCGCTGTGGTTAGAGTCGCATATCACGTAGAAAATGCATCCTGTTTTGAGTTCTGGAAAGTTCTTGAAGAGATCTTAATTAGAACGAAACTGGTCTATTAGATGAATTGCCTTTGCTACCTAATAAACTGTTGAGTTTATGCTGTATAAAATACGCATTCATAATCCTTCCATCAGAGTTCAATTAAATATATCTTCCCCAATTGGCATTGCGTCTGTTGCATAATGAAAGTTTGACAGTGATTAGTTAGAACTCGAAGTCTTGAGAGATACCACCTGGAGGGAAGACTAACAAAAAAAAATAATTTGGTATACAATTTAAACATGTTTATATTACACTGCATGTTTGGCGCAGTGGTAAGAGTCGCAGGTTTAGAAGCAAGTGTGCCCCGTTTCTAGTCAAATCAGTGGGAAAATTTGGGAAGTGGTTGAAGAATTACCAATAAGGACGAACCTGGTCCACTGGTTGAATTACCTATCTTGTAAAATTCTTAGTTTATGATGATAGATGTATGTATATAAAAGGATTGATGCTTACCTACAGATCATAACCTTGACTCAAATTATTTTTATAACCGTCCGCGCAAATGATATTTATTCAATTATTGTGTAGCATTTTAATTTCATAAGATTTTAGCGAATAACTTACCTCGGTAATACATGTGTGCCTTGGACATAATGCGCTATGATTCGAAGAAAACTCTGTTTCCACATACATTACTTATCGTTACCAAACAAGAGTTTAACTGATTAATTAGCTGAAGGAATGGTACTAAAGCTTGCTGAACAGCAGTCCCCTTTCTTGGAAGACATGTGTCTAATCTGTTGGATTTTCTGGTTCACGTCGCATAGCGGTAATATATTTTCTCTAATTGAATGGCATAGGTATAGCATTTTTAATTTATAAAATATTTGCTTTTGTATTAATTTCTCCCAGTGACCTTAAACTCGTTGTCATCCGGTGTGTTGAATTCAATTAATAACGACACAAAATTTGCACTATTTGGGATCATTTGAAAATGCCATTATTGCAAATTTGGCTTTTGCTGAAAAAACGAAAAGGAGCAGAACTAAAAAAAAAATGAAAATCTTCGAAACAAAATCTAATTGAGTATGGTTTAACAAATCTCATACAGAGTTTGCTAAAAATTTAATGAACTTGAGGTAGCATTTGAAAATTTTAATATTTGCTTTATGACACGCCTAGTTAGCATAGTTTATAAAATTAATATTATTGTACATACATTCACACAGATTTAAACGGAAATTTTGTGTGCACAAAAAAAGTCATATACGTCTGATGCTTTATTATATAATTTACCAAAATCTCATTAAAAATCATTAAGGATCGCGTATCAGGCTGGTTATAAATTATACATGAAATTCAAAGTTTTCAACTTGCAGTAGAAAAAATAAACATTGTTTCGCACCTATTAACAAATTAGTTCAGATATGACCCATTTTCTCACATTATTCATCCAAATATATAGTGGGTAAAGGGCTTAATACCGGCTCCTACTGATGAATGGCCAGTAAGCACGAAACGAATGTGCACGAGATTATACTTTCCGTTCATGCTGTCTTTGTTTTATCCTTGTGGTCATAATTGAACTAATTTGTTACCAAGTGCGCAACACTTAATACTATATATTATCTCTCCGCTACAAACAGTAGCTAAAGGTTGTTTTATTTGGTGCAACTAAAACGTTATGTGAATTTCAGTAAACGAATACATAGTTATGTTTACTCAGCTCTGGATATCGTCTTCTATAGTCATATCCTGCAAACAGGGCAACATTTACGTGCACTTTGCTTTAATTAAAATCTAAAATCGTTGTACTGGTCTGTCAAATTATTCGCATAATAAACTGTGTTAATTAATTGATGTACTGGCAACGCCATGTGTATATAATACAAATCAAGTTTGTTTGTAAAACTAAATCACCTGCAAAGTTTCACTTTACTCAAAATCTCTGAGTTCATTAATTCCGACACGCCCATGAATTAATTGGACATAATAAGAAGCATAACAGAGCACAATCATAATTCATATCATTTCCCGAATAATTGGATACTGAATTTAGATTGAATATCGGAACAACACAATTAGGTAATCTTTGTTACTTCGCACCACTCAAACGATTCTTTCAATCGTAATTTATTAAATAATGAACCGACATCAAACGAGAAAAAAACTAAATTAAATTTTCAATGTGCAATATTTAAAATAAATTCTGGAATAAATTTTAAGCTGTACTCGCATAATTTAGCCAAGGTATCGGCTTATCCACGCGTTAATGTGATTTCAAATTGACATAATAGGCCTAAAAGTAATATACAATTTGTGCGCATTTGAAAATGCATAAAACCAAGCGTGTGCGTTCTCACCGGCCTTAGTTTTTGTTTTTGGCATGTGTGATAAATTCTTGTTATGGAATGTTGGATTAACAAGTCTGGTCCACAAATTAAACATACGCATAGTGGCAAATGGTGACCAAGCCCGTACTGTTGTCTAGTGAAAGAAAAACACAATCTCGGTCCTCAACAATTCTCATAAACATGTGAGATATTCTTTGAAAAAAAGAATATTTAATTTACTTGTACCAAATGAGATATTGACGGCATATGTCCAAGAGCTTTCATTTCAACAATCGTCAGTTTTCATCTTTTGTGCAGTGAAATAGTTCAAACGCTCCAATTGTGTTTTAAACCCCGTTTCAAGTGATATTTAATTAACTATGGAAGAAACTCAAACGTTGTTTTCCATAAACGTCTTTCTTGGTAAAAATGTAATTTCTTATTGAAAAAATTTGAAACAATTTGTTTAATATTAATCGTATTTTATTAACAGTAATCTTCAGTCCTTTATTAGCGGTGGGTCTTGTTTGAGGTATCAAATTATAACTATTGTTTGAATACGTGAGTTTAGCAAACAGTCGAAGTTCATTTATAATGCCAAGAAGATTAATCAAGTTTGCTCTGAAATTAAATATTTTTTGTTGCGGAGAACTAATATATATACAAGTATTTATTAGGTGTTGCGAACCTAGTAACAAATTAGTTCAGTTGTGACCAGAAGGATAAACTAAAGATAGCATGAACGGAAAGTATAATTTCATGCACATTTGTTTCGTGCTAACTGGCGACTCATCAGTTGGAGCCGGTATTGCGCCCTTTAACCAATATATATTTGGGTCCTATTATCCCACATTCCTCACCCAAATATATAGTGGTTAAAGGACGTAATACCGGCTCCTACTGATAAGTCGCCAGTAAGCACAAAACGAATGTGCATGAGATTATACTTTACGTTCATGCTGTCTTAACTAATTTGTTACTAGGTTCGCAACACCTAATACATACTTGCTCTGAAATTATTTGATTACAAAGTAATGTTCTTGTTATTACGGATTTTCTCAGTTATAATGCTGAATTTAAGTGTACTTTTAAATATACATATTATTTACATAATGTTATCAAGTTTAACCATACATTTTTAGTATATTTGTTTTAAAATATGTGAAACTTTTATATTCAGACATTCCTTTGGGACTTATCATATCACTGAAAAATACGCCATCGCTTTCATTACCCAAATAGCTGGATTACAAATAAAAACCGGCAATAAACAATTTATCTGAGTACCGAAATAGAAGTTTCTCTTAAATTTGTTGAAAATGTCGACTATTTAAATGCTAAGATTATTTCGATACGTGCGTTTGATGTAAGATTATTATTCTCTGAAATTTCTTTTGTTGAAGCGATTGAGTTTGTCTGCCAGTGTGTCCATGAGTAATCCCAAAGTTTTGAATTTTGTAACAGAGTATTTTAGATTTATTTAATCAGGTTCTCCGATATTCAATTCATTTTTGAGATAAAGAGATGTCCTTTGAGTGTTTTTTTGCTTGGTTCTGATCAAGATACATATATTTTTTCGTGTGTTCGTACGAAATTATTCGGAGTTATGGAGTGATGGGCAACTTGACAACAGTTACCTTTGTTATATACCTTTTGCTATAAAAGAAACAGAGCCAACCGGTCGACGGACTGGTTCAGTTGTTCGAGCAACAGACTCCGAATAAAACGTGTCTAGGTTCGGGCCGTTCGAGGTAAATACTGGGCTGTACTTGACGAGCTATCTATAAGGACGAAACCGGTCTACTAGATGAATTGCATTTTCTACACAATACAATGCTTAGTTTATACTGATAAATTTATGAACATAATGAAACTGGTGTGTATATCAAGATCGTAACCTCGATTTTAATTATTTTCATCACAGCTCGCGCAACCAATGTTAGGTTAATTAAAAAAGAAGTGAACGAAACTCTAGGATTTATTCATATACAGCTCAAATTAAAATTGAGGGCACGTTGTGCAGATTAGTATACAGACATGAACAAAGCAATATTTAAAATTTAAAAATGACAGCCTCTTTAAATGTAAGAAAATTTTTTGCTTTGTTATTATACATCATTGAATTGCGTATTTGGTCTAATGCGTTTTACTACTATCTTACAGAGGGAGAAATTACACATGTTGAGTGCAAAAGCTAAAGTCAATTGAAACACAAGCAACTAGATTTTATGCTTTCCGAAGATGAACAAATCCAGTATTCCTTTAATATCTATTATTTCAATTTCAAATATGAATTAACCGAGTGGTTATCTGAACTAATTAAGTCGTTAGGAAATCACTTATCTGAGTACCGATTGAAAGTTGTTTGCGAATTTGTTAATAAGGTGGTCAAACTAATCCTTAGTGTCTTTGGATTGTTTTGTTGATTTTCGGTCATTATTTGTTAATGTCTCTTTAAAGCAAAATATTAAGGTTTTGTTTTTTATGTTGGGGAAAATTTTCCAAATTTTAAACTGAGCGAAACGCAGGAAAAGATGATCGTATTTATATTGTTCATATGTTCAATTAAGCTTTAGTATCCAATAATACAGACGAAGAGTTTGCCCAGAAATAGTTTGGATTTGGCTGCGACCTTGGCTGGTATCTTTCTGTGCATGTTGGAGCGATATAGTTTCAAACTCGTGTATTCTATAAATCATACCACTGTTATGTTGATGAGATATATTTGGTCATTGATAGCCGTCTGCATGCCGAGAAACTGTTATGTAAACTTAATAGATGTCTACGGAATGTTTGATTTGCACTTAACTACAAAGCGGTTTATAATTTGGCTCTTCTTGTGGTGTTGCACAAACATAAAACTGATGCTAAATTGTGCATATTTTCGTTCCCTGATAAAACATAAACAGCGAAATGTTTCCATTGAAACAGTTAGTGCCCAGTGAAATATCAAAAATATTATTTAACAAATTGTGTAATTGAACATTGCGTATGTTTACCAAAGACTGCTTGCAGACTGATTTCGATGTTCCTTGTACTAGTAACACATTATTTCAGTTGTGACCAGAAGGATAAACCAAAGACGGCATGAACGGAAAGTATGATCTCATGCACATTGGTTTCGTGCTTACTGGCGACTCATCAGTAGGAGCCGGTATTACGCCCTTTAACCACTATATATTTGGGTGAAGAATGTGGAATAATAGGACGGTACAATCTCCTAGACGAATGTTTAAACCTATAGTAGTGAAGCTAACATCATATAAAGTCTACGACAATGCGACTTCAACGCTAACTCACACTATATAATATATATACCGAGTCTGTAAAAATACTAACACTATGGCTAATTTGACCACGAGGTGCAACGTTAACATCAAACCTCAATTATAAAATTTATTGTTCTTCTTTATTTATTTATTTTTTCCAATTAACGAATCAATAAATTACAGTTAAATACAGTTTTGTTGCGAAGAACTAATATATACGCAAGTATGTATTAGGTTTTGCGAACCTAGTAACAAATTAGTTCAGTTGTGACCAGAAGGATAAACCAAAGGCAGCATGAACGGAGAGTATAATCTCATGCACATTTGTTTCGTGCTTAGTGGCGACTCATCAGTAGGAGCCGGTATTACGCCCTTTAACCACTATATATTCAGTAGAAGAATGTGGAATAATAGGACGGTACAATCTCCTAGACGAATGTGTAAACCTGTAATAGTGAAGCTAACATAATTTAAAGTCAACGACAATGCGACTTCAATGCTAACTCACACTATATAATATATATACCGAGTCTGTAAAGGATACTAACACTATGGCCATTGTGGTAGTAACTGATACCTTTTTTGAAATCGATGAGTACCGGATACTAACACTATGGTTTCCGAGTCGGTACATGATACCAACCTGATGGATATAAATTTGTGCTAAAGTTCACCCAAATTGAGAATTACAACAATTTCCGAACATCTGTTACACCAGTTAAACCATATACTGTGGCTTTCATCGATATCAGCTATCACATTTCGCGGTAAGCATGACATCATTCAATTCAATATATTACAGTTAAATACTGTTTATTTGCGAAGAGCTAATATATATGCAAGTATGTATTAGGTTTTGCGAACCTAGTAACAAATTAGTTCAGTTGTGTCCAGAAGGATAAACAAAGGCAGCATGAACGGAAAGTATAATCTCATGCATACTAACGAATTAATAGTTAACGCCTTGAAGGAGAACCTGGCCTTATCAGGTGTAAATGGCGATATTTTGGCAATTTAAAAAATATAGCTAAATATGGAATTGATGTCTGATTTAAGTACGAAAGAATTGTGATCATTTCACTTGCACGCGATAGGTGCAATTCAAAAAACACATGAATGTTACTACAACTGCCAATAATTTGCTAATTTTAATTACTAATTACCCATCCCACACTCCATTCAAACAAATATTTCAAAAGAATAGTAGGAGTGAGGGCCGCATATAGCTTGTAAAAATAGTTATTCTATTAATTTCGATTCGGAGGTTTTGAAGTGTCGTGCGTCAAGTTAAAATAAGATAATTTTTATTTTACGTACGAAAACTTGGTCTAAGTAATTATAGCTTCAAATAAGTTCTAGTCAAGTCACAATAGATATATGCATGTTGCTTCTTAATTATAAGCATTAATCAATACATATTTAAGCATATGTTCATTCACGGTAATAAGAGAGTTTGACCTTAAAATTTAAATTTGGTCTAGATTAATTTAATGTATAAACGATTTCAGTGCACATGAGGCACAAGAAGAACGTAATGTCATATTGCGTCATAAACCATTTATCTAAGGAAAGACACTTGGACGGCTCTGTGTGCATGGCGATGTAAAATCCTCCACGATATCGAGGGGTTAGTGTGGCCAATCCCATTCTCCTTGCTTTCTTTGAAACTTGCGCATTATAGTTTGGGTGTTGATGAAAATTTTCTGTGAAATCAATTGGAGTATCAAAGTTTATTTCTTTTCTTGTGTGGAATCATTGCTCACTTAAAGGTTGAACAAGATTTTTCTCGTACGACCGGCTTGAGTATATATTATACCTAATGGCATTTGCATTGTTACAATATCTGAACAATCAAGAAGATTGGCTCTAAGAATTCTTCTATCCACCCCTCACTTCTTATTGGAATATCTGCCTGAAATATCTGATCCTTTGTCTGCTTGTAACAGTGATTTATCTTCAATGCGTTAAAAATGTAAACTGTTGATTAGACTTAATTCGATTTATTCTCGAATATATGATATTTCACATTCAAATTTAAGCTTCTGGTGCCATAAATCTGAAGGACAGTGTTTTTTAGATTCCTTTAAAACTAATTTCCAATGGCCATATCTATTTCAAGTAATTATAAACTGTTTAGTATTGTCACATAGAGGGGAAATATGATTGAAGAATTGAGATTTAATCATCCATTGGTCCAAATATTTCATAATGAAAATTTTAATTTGTTTGATAAATTGTAGATCGTGATTCTGAAAACGCACTTACCCTATGCCAACACGTTATATCGCATTTCTGCTGATCGTTTTATTTTAATTGTTTGCTTGTTTGTCCGTCAATTTATTGGGTTACGGTAGTTAGTTTTTGGCTGTTGGTTATGTCTGGATTTCAGTTCTCATATTTAACTTCAGACATTAACCGAATACTTGCTTTTACTAACGCTGCATATATGTGCAGAAATTTGTTCCTGGTCTTTCTGCACAAAAATATGTTTATTGTTTAATTATTACGTCTGGACAGTGCAGATATATATATATATATATATATATATATATATATATATATGCATTATAAAAAATGTATGCCGTTTAAACCAGTTTTCTTTTTAAACTTACTCTCTTCATGATTGAAAAGTTTAGCACACTAATGATTATGTTGCTGAATCGCATAAAAATAGGGAAATTTTAACGTTTTCTATGTTACAGGGCCTCTTTAGCGTGGATATTTGCGCACAAATTTTGCAATAAATTCTCATTGTAGACTTTATTGTACGCCCGTAAGTGCCTTGAATAGATATACAAAGTTGATTATACACGTCATCTAGCGTGAAATAATCATGCAATAATCAGCGCACTGCACAGTATGCCGTTATCTATTGCAACTACTACTCTGAGACCATATTCGGAAAGATGTTATTCGAAAAGAGACTTATCGAGAAAGTTGTTAACCTGTTGTATCGCGAGTCAGTGAACATCGTTCACATTGTCACTTAAACTTATTTCACCTCATCTTTTAATTTAGATAATAATAAAGGCAGTCATACAATAGGCTCTATATATTAGATATGGTGTATCTAATAAAACAATAGTTCGAATATGACCAGGATGACATTTACCGGTGAGCTTGAGAACTAGGTGTAATTTCTCAAGTGCATATGCGTCGTGTTTTTTGGATAATCATTAGTAGGATCCAGCATCACGCTTTAAACTACTCTTGAATTGTTCAAGTAGTGAAATATTTATTTGCGAGTTAGACTTTGGCTATCACTGTTTATGGGATTATTTTGTTTCTTAATATACTATTCTTTAATATAATTACAGGTGAATAAAGGCACAATGAGGATAGTAGATACCAAATAAGCAATGATTCAACCCAAATGACATGAAATTTGCAACGGCGTTAATCATCTGATTAATATGAACAACAATAATAGCCTTAATTTGGTAATTGAACTAAACATAGCCGAAAGTTAAAAATATTTCACGAAATAAGTTAATCATATGTAAACAAATCCGGAATTCTTTGCTTTCTGGATGAAACAAAAATAAGATGTTTTTCACAAAGATCCATAAACATCGAACTTCACACTTGCGGTATTTAGAACCCAATATCACGTAAATGGCTCATAAGGAAATTTTTACAGGATTATGGATTTATTATGGAACCAGTTTACATTTAATGAGCTTGAACGAAAAAAAATAAACGACATGCAACCAAGTACGGAATCGTGGTCACCTTGCAGGCCAGATATGCATGTCAATTTTATTGATCAGGCATAAGATTATGAAATATGACTACTTAAATGAATGTGCAGGAGTTGTCTAATCTTTTCGAGATCTTAAACTAAAAATGAAATATAAAACACGCATCAATTATGTGGAAACCTAGGTTGCAGATTAATTTGATTGTAACGCTTTAATAATAGACAACCCTTTAAATGAAGCTAAATCACCTTAAAAGCGTTTAAATTTCAAATTATAAATAAATTATCATTGTATGATGAAAACAAATTTGTTTTTATTATGATAATAGAACACAGTTCGTGGTGATATTTAAAATGTAAAAAATGCCGTTAAAAATCAGCCTTTGTCAGTTTGTGCAGTTTTAAAATCAATTTTAATAAACATTGAATAACATGTGTTTTTTGTTGCGCATAACGAGAGCTAAGGTAATTCCACAATTTGTATTTCTGCAATTGCGCAACATATCGTTGAAACATCAAACGCACTTTCTCCAGACGTAACATTTAAGATAATTAATAAATGTAAAAACAGAAAGGAGTTAGCCACATACGAAGCCTTTTAAATAATAAACTGCAGCCGTATTTATGTAAGCTGAAGAAGCATGTTCGGGAATTGAGATTACACTGGATTGGTTGTTCCCTTTTTTCTCACTCTCTCCACGTTTACAGTTTTTTATCTTGTTTAGCCTATCAATATATATAGATTATATATCAAGATATGTTTATTTGTAGATACTTGAGAATAATAATAGAAATAAACATTCTTGTATCTGCAACATTTTTTTTCTTTTTGCACATGGAAAGGGTAATATTAATTTTGATGTGGAGCAGAATATTTGTGGAATTTTTTTATCTCATTTATGTATAATCCTGCTTCAAAAAGATAAAATACTTAAATCATGTACGAATGCCCCATTTCATGTCTTATTTATACCTCTTTTAAATAATATTGTATCAATGAGAGCCGTTCGCATGACATTAATGTGCTATTATTTTTCTATAACTTTTGTGTGTAGTTAAAATATCACGTACGGGCATGTAGATATATCGGAATCGCATCCTTCTCTTGTTGATTTATCCATGCATGCTTCAGACAGAAAAGCTTAGGTTATGCGTATTTTTATAGCGTATGCATTAATATTTAAAGTTTTTATCAATAAGTTAATTAATGATTTCCTTGTATTCATAAATCACACAATAATGTAATGAGGCAATAGTGGAAAGTGGAAACAGGTCGATTTGTCTGCTAATTTGCAATTGATCCGAAAATAAATTAATTAGTTATTCTACGAATATTATTATAAAGTTCTAAAAATAATCATAATATCGTTCCAATGTGCGAAGATAAAATTACTTAACAGATACAAGAAAGGCTTTCCAATTTTTCCTTTAGAATCTAAAAATGAACATGTAATTATATATTAGGACAAGTAAAGCAAACAAAAATGAAAACAGGAACAGTGTGTAAAACTGGGTAATGTCCAATCATTTATATGCGGCCTTCCATTTCAATTTGACGTACCCTCCCTTCGTTTAAATTTTCTTTATAATATGTATTATATAAATATGCTAACATAAGATATTTAAGATCAAAAGAAGAATGAAGCTTTTCTAATAAACGATAGTTTCTTTTTGTATCAAATATAGGAATGACAAAATGAATTTTCCCAAAGATTGCATTATAAAGGAACTTAAAATATTTTTGTATGTAGAAATAAAGTAGATAAATAAAACGAGAGCTAAATTATACGAAACAAATTAAATAAATTTTAATAGAAAGATACCTGTAGTTTCTTAAAAAATCGAATGAAATGGAAATTTTTTTACATATAACAATAAATTAAGAAAACAAGGAAATCAAGAAAGGAAATGTACATGATTCCATCGCATGCAGGTTTAAATGGATTATCAATAAATTTATCCGTAGATTTACATACATAGTTCTAAAATCATTTTACGGAGAAAAATAAAACTGTTAAAACAATTTTGCACTCTTCGTGTGTCTTGTATTTCGGAACGGAAAAATGTTAAATGTCCGCAAAATTCTCGTAAAAACATTCTAAATAAAATTCGTAAAAATGATGCGAGCACATGATAAATTGGTGGTCAAAATGAAAAATTTAACTTTGCATAATACCGAATCGCGAAACTTTTTAAAGATATTATGCAGAATATGCTTTACATTGATTTGGATCGTCGTCTGTGAGAGTTTAGTAGCCTATAGGTTATGTTGAGATGACAAATGTTATCACAAATATGTTAAGGTAAATTTTGAGAAAAACCATTAATTTATTACGCAGTAATAACAGATTGCTTAAACCAAAGTTTTGTTTAAACTGATTTATTTCTAACATGTTATTGCCTATTGAGTACAGAATGAATATCCTTTTTTCTATTCTTTAGTATCTTAATGAATTATGTTTTGGTGAGCTATATATTTACATGAATCTTCCTTCATATATTGGCAATTTTAAGGAGAATAATTGAAGATCGGTTGGTTAAACGCCAGAGAGATAATTTAATTAGAACCAGGTTATCGAAGACTCGGATGTCAATTGTGATTATAGCAAATCGGTTTGGGCTAAAAAGCAAAACGGATCTAGTAGAGGAATATCCTTTTTTCAGCATATGTTGTGTTTAGTCTATTCGAACGGCATATACATAATCAAATCATGTCAATATAATTTGATAGAATTTCGCACCCACGGCTGATATTTTGACGGATTTATAATGAAAGATTGGGAATGACTAGTTTGGACTTTTGATTCTAATCAATAAGACAAGAATACAAAATATATTACAGAAAATGGTATGTAATGTGCGGCTTTAATGGCGTAATGACGATTTTCATGAATCCAAACTGAAAAATCTTTGATCCAAATCCCACCCGCGGTAATTCTGAAAAAATACTACAGAGTGTCAACTAAGGACGAAATCGGTATAGGGAATAAATTGAACTTGGTGTTAATCAGATATTGCCACTGTACTTTAATCTCTTTTTTCGTATATGAATAAAAAGTATCTCCTATGGAATTCATTCAACTTGCTCACATAACTTATTTCAGATTTCTCATTTTTTGGCGTGTATTACCAGCGAATTATAACAATTACTAGCTTTAGTAGAGAATTATTTGCTATGAAGAATGAGAACACTTTTTTTCAGTATTATAAGCGTATCTGATACGAAAGGCTTATACGTTTTTGGTTATATTTCTGTGAGATTTTCCAATGGCCACGGTTGTAGATTTGCAGCAGCTACAGCACGAGTAAATAAATCGCATTCCAAATTAAATGAAAAATGCTCCATTAGTTTTAATTTCTACGCATTTCATACCTTGTTTAAGTTATGTTTTATAGAGCCAGGTGGAAATCGCAATAGGAAAAAGGTGAAACTGATTGATGCCATGGGATTAGTGTTTACTGTTTACACACCAGATTATGATTAAAGACATGCATCATTAATTGATTTTAATTTTTAAGGAATGCCCCTCAGATCAACGTCGATGTGTGTTCGCTGAACTTACTGTTTCCTTTTAAAAAATTCTATTTACCAGTTGATGAACCAATACAAATAAATAGTAATGACTGGTCTAACTGATTTCACGTAGATTAGTTACTCGTGTCTGCCATGAAAATGTTTTTTTGGCTACTGTTGGTATTAAACCCAGTACAGCTGTCACATTTCTTCTTGTGGTTTACATTTGTCGGTTTTTAGCAATTAAAGTGCCCAGCTAATGAATTTTTCAAATTTTAAAACTCATTTTGTTGGGAAAGCCGTTTGCCGTTTATAACTTGTGTTACTATGTATATGTATATGTGTATGATAGTGTAGCGTTCTACCGATATACATCTTTATTTGGCTTGGTATGCATGTCAAAGGTAGATATCGTTTGAAAACTCTTCTCTATTGGTGCTGGCAATTTCCCTTTCTATTGCAATTTTCACTTTTGCATTGCTAGACAGCAAATGCTGCCAAAATATAATTATATTTTTATATGCTACGTGCTTTTCCTTCCAAAATGACCATTTATATAATTATTCTAGCAGTTCTGCTTTATCAATTCATTATTTCATTCTCCATATTGCCTTTGTGTTTTATAATTAATGCATTCACTGATTTTATTTTATTCTTGCAACAACTTCCGATGTTAACTGTTTGTGAGTGTATACATCTCTTTAACATTCCTAAATAATTTGTAGTAAAAGTTAACTTATCTATAGATATTTTTTTATCGGATATATAAATGTGGCTTTTAATCACAAATTTCCACCTTTATAGTAATCGGAAAATTTTTTAAGCTTAATAATTAATTGACCTATTAATTGATTTTCCTTCTATTACTACCATTGCATAATTTGGAAAATGTATTTAGAAGGCAAATATTATGTGAATCATTAAACTACGTTTCCAACATTTTATACTTCCTGGTACATATTGTCCTAATTACTTCAATTATTCTTTTGTTCTTTATCTTCCATTTATAGTTTGGTAAAATTTAAAAGCGTATTAATTTTTATTTCGCTACGGAATATTTCACTAATTCTCCATTTTTACGAAATAAATATTACTTAAATTTAAATCAAAATGTTGTATTTTACGCTTAATTGTGCTGTTTATATTTAAAAGTTTCACTATATTTTTAATAGTTGCATTAGTTTATATTTCTCTTTACTTATTTACTGTAAGTTTTAAATTAAATGGGAAAACTGAATGCGTTCAGCGGAGATAATTGTATTTATGAAAATGTTTCTAATATAATGCCAAAAACATTGCTTGTGCATGTTTCAGGGCATTTTGTAATGATGTATTTGAATTCGAATTTCATTTTTATAAAATGACACAGAAGTATTTATGTCATATATTGCGTTTCTGTGTATACTTTATTCCAGATAGCTTTCAAAATTTAATATTTCAAGTCAATTAATTTATTTGTATTAATTTAGAAACTCGTTATACTTTCTATCTTATCGCTCTTGGCGATTGCAAAATCGTAGTATTTTTAGTATTATATGTGGAAATATCGGTCTCTTTAATGAAATATCAGTATAAAGCTTTTTCCTTGCTCAGGATTACACAAAAGATTTTCATATACGCACGCAAAAATCGTTGTGTTTCACAAAACGCTTTCCCAAACGGTCTAGCGTTCCTCTATTCCAAGGTTTGGATGGAATTAGAGAGTCATTAACATATTTAAAGAAAAAATTAAATTGGTTATTGCTACATGATGAACTTCTCTTCATAGGCTATACATGATATCAGAGGAAGAGAAATTATATTTTAATTATTTTATTTTCTCTGCTTGAATAGACGTTTAATTTTCTGTATTTAGACCTATATTAGACGTTTACAAAAAGACTGCAGCTTCTTTCATACTTTTATTAAAAAATGTGTAATATTTTCTTCTTCAATTCGGCATGTCAATTGAATTGAATTGAATTTATGGGACAAATTTGTAATAATGTTTGAAAGAAACGTATTTTTACGTAAATTTATAACAAATTCAGCTAGTTATCTCGCTTTGTTTAGACTAAATCTGTCTCTCAGAAATGACTTATATTTCCAAATTAACGTAGATCTTGTGTTATTGTATATTCTATATAATTAGCTGAAGATTTTCAACAAATTAGCTTTCTGAAAAAAATTTAGGTCAGTTTATTTAATCGAAATATTGAAAAAAAAATTTCATGTTTTTTTTAATTACAGTAATGCATCTCGCTTTGCTTCAGCTTAAATATAGAACAAATACTTTTTCCTTTATACGAATTCTTCATGAAACAATTTTTTTTATTCAGCGATTAGTTTAACCGTTTTGGCCGAATAACCATAATCACTTGTGGAGTTCACCATGCGACGACATCAAAATCTGATTACGCATATTATTTGTGGAAAAAAAACGACTTCATCATACCAATTCAGAGATGATAAAATTATAGATTTAGTGCTTGGCTGACCCGTTTATTCCTAACATTTACCTCGTTTATACGAAAATTTATCAACATATAATCCAAGCCATGCACATAAATTTATGCAATTCAACTGAATTTAACCTTAAAAACCTATTAAAATTTGCAATTAATTTCTTCAGAAGATTTCATTCATTGATGAATATATTTTCCTATTTATATCCATGGGATCGAACTTATTTACATATTCTTCTTTAGATCACGTAGTTTAATAGCGAGAGGATACGTTAGTTTGTATATAAATGAAAATTGTGTGTAGTGTAGTGTGCGGCAGGGTGTCTCAGTGTTTAGAGCACCAGATTCCAAAGCAGACGTGTCCAGGTTCGAGCCCTTTTCGCGGCAAATTCTGGCCAGTAAATGATGAGTCCCCAATAAGGGCGAAACCGGTCTACTGGATGTATTGCCTTTTCTACACTATACAGTTCTTGGTTTATACTGACATATGTGTGAAATTAATGGGTCAGGTGCTTATATCAAGTCCGCAAACTTGATGATAATAATTGTTATCACCGCTCGCCCAACCAATTGTCGTTTAAGAGGATACTTATTCGTATCATTAAACTTTTATTTACATTTATAAGGGTACAAATCATTTCGGCAAATAACTCTGAATTTTAAAGCTGCTGACATGTTAAGATGTTTTAATAGACGCTGAAAATAATAGGTGGCCGAAGACTTGACTTTTTCTCGAAATTTGTGGAAAACATTTGGTTGTGCATTCTGATCCCAATGAATTAACCCGCTTATATGTAGAGACCATCGATTCAATAATATATAATTTTACTTTTCGTATAAAATAAAAGCACTGGTAGTAAGCTTCGTCCATTAAATCTCATGTTAAATGAAGTGCAGATTTTTTCGATTTAAGAGATTTACCCATGTTTATCAACAGAATTTTGCTATATACTACAAGCTTTTTAACGAATTTATACTTATATAAACGTATTTTGAAATTTAATGTCTTATATTATAATGCAATTATATATATATATATATATATATAACTTCAGTTTAAAAAAAACAATATTTATATATAATATTCAATGCTTTAGAATATTACACAGTATATATTTTAGGAAAAGGAAACATATAGCATAAACACAAATATACAATTAAACTATCCTTTAATACATAGGTGTTGATAACATTCTTTAAATTAAATATGCGAGCTTGATATAATCACCAATCCCATTGTACCTAAGAAGTCGCGCAAGCTAGCAAAACTACCATCAGGCACACAGAATGAAATGCTTCACCTTCCATGATCACCATCAGAGCACGAAGGCATACTGCAAAAGGTTAATACTTATGGATATATAGAAGCTATGCAGCCGTCACTTCCAGTCAAATAAAATGTTTACGAGACTACAAGAGTTGAGAGGCGCATCTCGAATTTCGCTTTCCTTATCTGTGCATTGCGGTTGTTCCTGGCTATGATGATGTCCATGGGATGTAAATGCTACTATATATATATATATATATATATATATATATATATATATATATATATATATATGAAAACGGTAGTTTTATATGTTATGTGACTGGTTAGTCACAATGTGATAAGTGTTTATATCAAGCTCGCAAACGACCAATTATGATTTAATTATATATACCTTCAATTCAGTACCACTTTTCAAAGTAACGTGGTGTTAATTCTCTAATGACAGATTGGCTCCACATGAAGAGAAAACTGACCAAAAAACCTAAGTTAGTAGTCAGCTTAAAATATTGTATATTATGCAGCAGGATAGCGCAGTAAATTGGGCCACATACATAGAAGCAAGTGTGTCTCAGTTCGAGTTCTTTCCAGAGAAATTCTTGACAGCACTTAAAGAGTTCCCAATATGAAGGAACGGTTCTTCTGGATGCATTACTTTTGCTAGCTTATATGATGCCAAGGTTATACTGACAAGTGAATATATAATGAAGTTGGTTTTTATATCACGCTCGCAACATTTATTTAAATAAATTTTTATCACGAAGCGCGCAATCAATGATTATGTAATAGTATAAATCTTCAATTCCATATCACTATCCCAGGTAGCGTGGCGTCTGACCTATCATAGATCGAGTGTGGCTAGTCGAAATGTTATGTACAAAGAGAGGAAACACGGGCTTCTCCTGAAGGAGAGGCTAAAGAAACGGCAAGTTTTGTATATAACGGAAAAATGTGGATAGTGTGCGACAGGGTGGCGCAATTGATGGAATCTCAGGCTTCGAAATAAATGTGCCCCGGTTCGTGACCCGTGCCCGTCAAAAATCTGGATAGAACTTGAAAAGATTTCAATAAGAATGAAACTAGTCTAATGGATGATTTACCTTTGCTGCGTATACAGTGCCTAAATTATACTGACAAATGCAAATATAGCGAGATTTATATTTATGTCAAGCTACCAACCTTGATATAAATAATCAAGCGCGAGTTTATTTTGGATAATGGCCGTTTTATTTTGACAGTACCCAAATATCAATTACTACTTTTCATTTGTATTCACGCTGGGTTTTAATTTTACGAAGTCTGATTTTCAGATTTACTTGTATTTATTTGCAGCAGTCATTTGAATGTTTCTATTTAATCGTGTATTGAGTGTATGTATGTGTGCCTGTCTGTGGGCATATATAGGGAGACAACAATAAACTCACGAACAATGAGACACTAAAGAAAACATACGAGGAAAAACAATTTCACACACACTACCTAATATAGCGATAGTCTAAGCATTAATTGATTGCGAGTGTGGTGATATTTACTTAAATCAGCGTTGCGAGCTTGATATAAACATTAATTCCATTTGATATACAGTTGTCAGTGCAAACTACGCTTTGTATTGGCAGTAAAAGAAATTCATTCAGTAGATCTGTTTCATTCTTTATATGAAGAATTCCAAATAAGAAAAAAAAACAGGTCTACTGGATGAATTGCCTTTGCTACTTTACAGAATGCTTAGGTTAAAGCGATAGATGTGTGTAACGGATTGGTGTTTATATAAAGCACGCAACCTTATTTTAAATTATTATCACCGCCTACGTAACCAATAAACGTTTAAATAAAGCATTGTATAAAGTCAAAAAAATGCAATTTATCCAGTAGACCGATTTCGTTTGTATTGGGTAGTTGTCAAGTAGTGTCCAGCATTTGCCTTGAACGGGACTCGAAATGGGGCCCGATTGTTTTAGAGTGCCACTCGTTCCGCATACTACACTCACTTAGAAGTTATATATCAGCTTATGAACTTTTTAGCACATGTAACGTCACTTTCAACCTAAAGTTTCATCTGGACACCATAAATCTGACCTTATAGAAGAGATGCCATACTACACCATGCTATCTGGGGACGAATATTGACTTGAAATTTATGCTATGATTTTGATTATATATATATTTTTTAAGGAGGGAAATTTAACTCGAAAGGTATGTCGAATCTGAAGTAAAGACTAACCTAAAACTTAAATTTATATATCATGAAAAATTTCGTAAGGTATGTAGCATAAGAGATGCAGAGAACAGCAGCACTTTCTATTCTAAGTAATGTTTGTCTATACAAAGCATATGTCTAATATAATTCCTCTGTTATACCTAAATTCAATATTAGTTGCTCAGGTGGTATATATATATATATATATATATATATATATATATATATATATATATATATATATACATATTGCCTTTAATTATATCTGCGGACAATTGTAATTTTTAATCAAAATAAAGAAAAAATTTCCTTTTATTCTGTCGTTTCTGCTCACGATTGCTGGTCAACTGGATAAATATTTTATATAAGCTAAACACTGTAAACAAAGCGCCAAAGAATCTGTTCAACCCAGCCGCTCATTAAGCTGCTAGCAGTACATAAAATTTGCTTCAAGCAGTTACTACCAATAATGGTATGCAAGAACAGATCATTCGGCACTCTAAGTTTACTCAGGAAAGCATGTTTCACACATTATTATAGACGCGTATTTTTCTTTCTAATACTATAAATGCAGCTTGTAAATAAACGCTACAATAAGTTAATGCACATATGTTTTCATATAGACATTTATGCATATATATAAATATGAAATCAACATCATTACCCTGAAGTTGTTTAGGATATGAATTTTGCTGTAAGTTATATCATAATTATACCTTCACCCCGATAAATACCATTTTACACAATTATTAAAATCCTCTCGGTTACTTACTCACGATCACATTTATGCCGACTCCGCTTCGCGGAAAGTATGGCTGATTTGTACCATTTCAAATTAGTTTCTCTTCGTAATCCAACTTATCATCAGTGTCATATTGGTGATAATTAGAAAACGTACATGATGTGCATTGCGCAGATTTCAATTTTTCAATTTTGATATTATTTTCTCATCAATGACTTGATTATCTGGATGTTTCTGTAGGAAGTACCGTTAGTGACTCTGATGATGATGATGATGATGATGATATTGACGATATTACTGATGATGCTTATTACGATGTTGGTTATGACATAACTGCTGAGGATAATAATTATGATGATAATGATGTTGATGAGGAAAATGAAGAAAATTGTAATGATGACATTGTTGTTGTTGTTGTAGATGATGATGATGAAGATGAAAATGATGATGTTGTTGATGGTGGCGATAATAATAATAATTAGGATAATAATTAAAATGATGCTTGTAGGACAATCATTAATTAATTTATCGAATTCCTTCAGGAATCTATTACCGTTGTGCAACTTAAACGGCATCCATTTCTAATAAAATTATTTTTACAAATGAAAAGGTAGTCACCCATATTTTTTCGTATTTCTTGTCCTTAATATATACTTAGTGATTTTGCAAAGATAAAACATTGTTATCGTGAAATTTAGTTTAAACAATTTTAATTTAAATAGTTCTGAAACTTTTAGCGGAGCCCTCTATAATACGTCATTATAAGTCGCCCGTTCACGTCGATATACCTTTTATCTCTACTTTATATTAATATTATGTATATATATATATATATATATATATATATATATATATATATATATATATATATATATAGGTATATATATATATACTAATAAATTAACGGAAATGTTGGTGTCCTTCGTTTATTCATAATGACAGCCAAAATATTTCATGTACATTCGATTTAAATTTTATCATTGATTAGGATGCTTATTCCAATTTAATAGTAGTTTAATTTTAGTTCCAAATCGGAAATAGACCTATTGTTTAAGGTATACGTTTTCTGTTACTGCCAATATAACTTGTAAATGCAAAATTCCTTTCAAGGTTGTCATAAAGACATCCCGAAATGAAGAAGCTTGGAGAAAACTTATTTTTATTGTTGTCTAAATTAATTTTACAATGTGTTAACTGATCTCCGGTTGTCAAATTCTCCGTTTTTCTTCTATCGTATAATATTTTTTTTTGATTTTACTGAACTTATTTAAGTTACCTACTCATGGATATAACTTTTTTTCAATTCTCTGCACTATTGATGCGTAAAACTTTTATTTATTTCTAAACGCTTTTTATTCATCCATGAAGATTGGTAGTTAAATACGTGACCTGCAAGTTCGTAGTTTTACAATGACGGAGAAATACGACGTTCATACATTATCATATTTTTCTAAGTAAATCTCTTTTAAGTTGTTGAATGATTCCAAGCAAATTAATCGATTCGCCTTAAAGTAATGAAAATATTTCACTCCTAATGAAGAATCACCAAGGTACTAGAATTAAAAATCTGAACTGGATACCACTAGTTTAAATCTGGATTTTGCTTACATAACTCTATCTTATGAAGCTACAAACGTTTTATGCTCAATAATGTACTCCATATTTTCAACTACCAGCCAAAAATGGTCAAAATGTGAAGGGATTGGTCTTTTGTATACCGAAATAAGGCTGTCAATAGCACCTACATTTCAGTATATTAGTTGAACAGACATATAGTTGGGATTTTATTAGGACGCATACTTTCTTCTGAACAATGCAATATTGAGCATTAACTTTAGGATTTTTTGTCCAAATTTTCGACCAGGGACAGAAATGTGATTGGCGGTGGGTAAAGGCTACACTGTTTATACACTTAGCAACAACCATCTTATGGGTAATCGATCAATCTCCGAATATTTTGTCGCGCAAAAAAATTTAAAGTTGTGCTTCTCGTTACCGCTGATGCGTTAATCTGATAGGAATAAGCCACAATCTATAAAATGGAATATCTTTTCAACTGTATTTCCTCAAAGAATTAGACCATTTAAATTTGTTAAGTTTGAATTTGTAAGACGTTCCAAATACGGTAACACGTCTTCTTAAATTCCGAAGCACATCATAACTCTAGCCAAGAGCATTCAATTCCAAAAATATTTTGCTTTGAAAATAAAACTGTTTGATAGAGAAGTTATACTTACATACTTGATTTATTACTCTGATGATGATCATAGAAGGTTGAAACGCGTCAGTGCGTGCGACTGGCGGTAGTTTTGCTATGTTGTTCGACGACTGATTAAATACAATGAGATTGGTGTTTACTTCAAGCTCGCAATGATTTAAAGAATGGCCTAAGGTGTCCAATCAGTGCTCACATGACTCAGATCAGAATAATAATTTATTTTAACGTAACTACATTTCGGTTGATTTAATAGATTTTTGTTTCAAAGTTGCTTTAGTTTGATAAATTTATTTCACTCGACGTAAAGTTCATTTAAAAATATTTCTTAGGAATGGAAACTATACAATTTTGTTACATTAATAGACCATGGTCTAGTAGATATAAAAAATAAGAAGTTTGAATTTAGTTGACTGGAAATTGTCAGTGCTGATGGATACCCTCTAAATTAACAGATAAGTAATAGCCAAGGAAATTTAATCTGATCTTGAGCTACGTTACAGCATAGTTTTATGGTAATACTGGACTCAAAACTAATCAGGAAAGTAAAATTGGTCGCATAAATATACTACATATAAACCGTGTAAATACAGTCAACAAGTTTTCGAACCAAAACACGAACTTTAAACTCTTAGACACATCGAGATTTTATGGATTCCAAAGCAAGGACTGTAACCTACTGTATGTTTGTGAAATCATGTGCCGAATTAGGGCACAAATAGATGAGACTGTATGTAAAATTCGGCGTGCTGAAAGATCTTATCTTGCTCTTTAAAGGGTAGAGACAGGGAATATAATTAGCTGGAAAGGTTTTCAACGCGTATCGATATGCATTCAATATAGAACAGATAGATCAAATGATCACATAATAGTTGAAAAAGCGGTTTGGAATGCCTAAAGCTATATTTGGAATGCGTACTAACTACTGGTAGGAAGCGAAGAATGCATGAATCCGAATAAAAAATTGGCTCCAAAAAAGACATAATATTAGCAAAAGATTAGTTCATATATTGATTTATAAATTCACAATTTCTTTAGCAATATGCGGATTAATGGCAGAACCTACTAGTGTTGAGTGCCACATATCTGATTTTCCATATCTTATAAATTAATTGCAGCGTGACCCATATCAGTCAGTTTGCCATTCAGCTCTGAGGATGACCATTGTAGATTTGAACACGTCATTACATGTGATTGATGGTATCTTTACTTTGGTATGTCTTGTTAGAAGTATTGCTCGCAAATTTTATTTAAACATTTTAAGTGACCAGTCGCGCAATCAATGAAATTTTCATTCATATTTTCATAAAGTACTTCTAGTTTTATTACTGTACATATTAAATCAGGTCAATTATGGAGTGTACCACTTTTAAATAACTTTTTAAAGAAATATGTCTTTGCTTCACATTATGGTAAGGAATATTGGTAAGCAGTATTTTTAATTTTATTGACCGAATTTAATTTATTTTAATTTCATATCGTAATTAAGCTTAGTATTTTCACTACCTTTTGAACATTTCCCGTGAGATGATTTTGCTACTTGTGTATCTGTAGTAATTCGTATCCTTCCTAATTACTGGTGTCACCTTTGAGAACATCATTACATATGGTATTAATCAAATAATGGAACAGACGCACGGAAAGAAGAAATAACATTTAATCTGAATGGTTTCCCTTTGATGGATTAACACGTTTAAAAATGATTATTCAACTAATTGGTTTACAGTTATAGTAACCCGTATAGACACCTAATTCACACGCGCTTAACTCTTGAAATGCGAGTAAATTTTAAGAGGTCAACAAGTCATGATTATAAATTATGCGATTTAAAAAAAAATCATTTGGTTTATTAAACGCTTCCATTTAGTGTGATGGGTAGAGGGTTGAGAAAGAAAGTCTGAAATGGATGTCGAAATATTCAGGTGGAAATAAGTACAGTATGCAAATTTCCTTTATTCGACATACTTCGGATCAGATTTAGGTACATTCTACAGTATAATGCACTTGATGATTCATTAGTTTCAAAGCATCCTTTTTTATTAAGTATTCCTTCCTCCTGACTTCAATAATTGAAATGTTTAAAATTAAAAATGGTGTATTTGAAACGTTTTTTGTTAATAATAAGCTAAATTTGCTCATTATTTCACTTGCTTCTATATATTTGACATGCACTTTCAATTGTAATTGGTCGATTTGACATCTTTAGTCTTGCTACATTAACATTTACATTTTGAGTAATATTTGAAATTTACAATTTTTATCTGTAGGCAAATCATTCGGCGTTTAATGATTTTAAACAAAATATAATTTGAGTATACAATACATCCACAGGCTTTTCGTCAAAACTTAGATGAAGTTGGTAGAATGCTTTCAAAAAAATTCTAATTTAATAATTTATATTCCCATTAGAATCTAAAATTTTCATAAAAACTGTTGAAGGTATGTATAGAAATGTAAGTGGATGACTCATTTTACTATATAAATAGGTAAAAATCGACTAAATCGGCCCTAAAAATACATATACATATCTTTTATTCAAATCAATATCGCGAACTTGACATAAAAACCAGTTTCGTGGTACATAAATTTTTCAGTATAAACTGAGTATTGCATAAGATAGCAAAGGGAATTCATCTAGTAGATCTGTTTCGTCCCTTATTGGGAACTCTTCAGAATAAGAACGAAACCGGTCTACTAGATGAGTTACCTTTGTTGTCTTACAAAATGCTTAGTGTATACTGATATATATATATATATATATATATATATATATATATATATATATATATATATATATAATGGAATTGTATTTTGTATCAAGCTTGAAACCTTATCTTTAAAAAATTTCCATCAACAACAGCTCAGCCAATTTTTGTTAAAAAACTTAATTTCTTTGGTTTGGATTTTTTTATGGTAAACTGGTAATCTGAGTTATACAATAAATTACATGATTTACAGAGGAAATCGACAGAACCTAACCTAAAATATAGAAGTCAAGCTAGAAGGGCGAGTTGGCTAAAGAATTATTGCCTGAGAAGCTGTGGTGTAACAGTAAAAAAATATTATTTTACGTTTTATTTTAGATCAATCGACCAACTTATTAAGAGAAGTAAAAATGAATCCACGCATCATTTATTTTACAGAATATGCTTGCAAATATGTCTTCCTAAATTTTCCATTTAAAGGCGATCTACTAATAGTTCTCGTAAACCCACCAGATTCCAGGATCGTAACCGTCTAAATGTAAAAGTACTTTTTAGATGGACTGCATTTTGAATGGTCCATTGTGAATGAGATTCCGGATTTGTCTGCCGAACCCCTCGTACTAACTTCTTTATATTTCCCAGTCTCGCCTTATTTCATACTGGCATCCATGTCAATACAACAACCAATTTCTGCAAGCTGTTTTTATTGAGGGATCGGAAAGTTTATGCGTCGAAATTATACGCTGGTCCGCAGTAGACCTAGGTATCTGAGAAGTCCAGAGCGAATGAAATACTTGTGTTCTTTAGCGTCAAACTTTCCGTATTAAATAGAATGGCATTCTCCGCAGAATCAACCTTATTGGAAAAATTCATGTAAAATCATTAAGTCCTGGATAAAATTAGGAGCCAAAGAGCCAACCTTTGCTACCTGATGCAACGTTTAGTTTACACTGACAAAATTTACAGGATCAAAGTTATGCTAATACAAATTTAATTCTATATATCTTATTTATATGGCATGGCGTATGTTGCCTAATTAGAACCTCATGTCTTAAAAGGCTAACCAAAAAGCATCAGTTCATATATTATTTAAATTGCGTTTATTGGGCGGCACAAGAGGCACAGTTGATGCAGTTTCAGACTCTGAAAAAAATGTGCCCTGGTTCGAGCGCCGTTTGTTGCAAAATTCTAGACAGTGATATATGAGTTCCCAATTAAGACAAATCTGTACACTGGATGAATTATCGTCGCTACATGATGCAATGTTTATTTTCCACTTGGAAATATATTTGTAATCACATACCTGTCATTAAAACTTCTATTAATATATATTTATGTATGGGTCTTTTACTGAGTTAGAATTATCGATATTATGCAAAAAAATGAGTAAGAAAAAGGGCTTGTTAAAGGTAGCAAGTGGAAATCTATGGCTGTGTCAAATAAAATCAAGTAATCCTCATTATATAAGCATTCAGGATTAATGATTTTATATTTAAATATTCTAACTTGTCATATATTAAGTTATTTTGTTTATTTTTGCGGTCAATAATAAGCAAATTGTCATTTAAAATTAAAGAATAATAAGAATGTTGGGGAAATTTCATATTATTCATTATCCCGTTTACATTTTTGTGAAAAATTTAAAGCTTGCCTTATTCAGGCTCTACGAAACTAACAAAATATTTCATTTCAGTCTATTATTTTCTAATCTAATGTTTATACGACTTTGTGAATATTTCAAATTTTAAATATTTTGTATATAATTTTTTACTTTATTTTTTAAATGTATTTTTAGCATGTCTGGTCTCAAAATCTGTCGATTTTAAGGTTCAATCAACGGGAAAGAATTGAAAAATAGTATTCAAGAATTCATTCATCCACAACGCTTCCTGCTGTATAAAAGCATTGAGGTTTATTTTAGATAAACATATTGAGAGCCAGATAGGTTACTGGGTGTGTGAGATTCGTTTGACAAATCAATGGGCACGTACATGTTAATTTTTCATGTTCCACGTGAAGATAATTGATGAAAATTAAATAACAATGCGTTATATGTTTAAAATGTAAGATATTAGTGAATGGAAGAATGAAATAAAACATCATTAGGAAAAACAGGAAATTATTTGTATAACTGATCTCGCACAGCGTAATATACAATATAACATTCATCTATTGGCCAAACATTTGTTTTGTCAACTTACCTAAAATGCAGCCAGTGGTTATCTGATTGTCTGGACGTTCGGTTAATAAGTTTGAGCTTAACCAATAGAAACAACTAATGAAAAATATTGATTGCGTCGATTTGTAAACTCAGCCCAGCTTAGCGTCAGCCAGCTGGTGTGTTTTGGTGTTCTTTGGAAGATGCCACGAGGAATTGCTCCTTCAGTTCTTCATGATCCAACAGTTGATGTCGCCGACATCGAGAAATATCGGTTGCCTTTCCTTATGCAGTTTTTTGCTCAACAAAAGCGTAGATTTCGTTTACCACGGCTTCGACTTCAAGTAAGCTAAAGTTGATTATTTTTTTAATTTTTTATTAATTAGTCTTACCTTCAATTATATTTTATTTTAATTTGAAATTTCACCTTCGCAAACACCTTTTTCTCTGTAATTTCACTCTAAAATAAGGTAAATCTAAACGAAGACCTGTGTTTAATGAAACAACTTTGCAAATTGATTTGAGCTGAGTACTCCATGTTAGCCTGATATCTACTTTAAAAATGTTTACTCTTGCATGCGCTTTACATTTCCGATTTATGGTTCTAAAAGCAATCTAAATTGTTTTATAGTGTTTGTGGCGGAGAACTAATATATATGCAATTTTGTATTAGGTGTTTTAAATTAGATCAAATATGACCAGAAGGATAAACCAAAGACAGCATCAACGGAAAGTATAATCTCGTGCACATTCGTTTCGTGCTTACTGGCGACTCATCGGTAGGAGCCAGTATTACGCCTTTTACCCAATATATATTTGATTGAGGAATGTGGGCAAATTGGACTGTACAATCTCCTATATGAATAAGCAAGCCTGATGTAGTGAAGCTAACTTCATATAATCTTGGACAATGTGACTTCATAGTTAACTCACTATATATAATATATATACCGAGTTTGTAAAGGGTACTAACACTACGGTTATTGTATCAGTACCCGATACAAACATTATGGTGCCGAAATATACTTAGGACTACCACTACGGTTGCTGAGTTGGTATGTGGTATCAATACAATGGATTTTATTATATAATAAAGTTCACCAAAATTGAAAATTACAAATATTGCTTAACACAATTTGAAATAATTCGTTACTAGGTGCGCATCATCTAATACACAATTGCATGTATATTAGTTCTTCGCCACAAACAGTACCTAACAGTTATTTAATTAATTGAATGATGTCATGATTAACGCGAAATGTGATAACTGGTATTGATCAAAGCCAGAGTGTATAGATTTGCTGGGGTAACTTATGTTCAGAAATAGTTGTGATTCTCAATTTTGGTGAACTGTAGCACACATTGAGATCCATTGTGTTGATAGATGTACCGACATAGCCATTATTTTGGTATCGAGTATTGACAAAATAGCCATAATGTTGCTATCCTTTACAGACTCGATAAACGTATTTATATAGTGATTTAAAATTGAATTCACAATGTCGAAGACTTCATATGAAGCAAGCTTTACTTCTGCAGGATTACACATTCATGTAAGATTATTGTACAGTCCTATTTCGCACATTCCTCACCAAAATATATAGGGGGTAATGTGCGTGATACCGACTCCTACTGATGAGTCGTCAGAAAGCACGAAACGAATTTGCACGTGATTAAACTTTTCGTTCATGCTGTCTTTGGTTAATACTTTTGGTTATATTTGAAATTATTTGTTACTAGGTGGCAACACCTAATACAGAATTTAAATTTTTGCTCTATTACTTGAGGTAAAAACCAATAATGCAGTCTTTACTGCTCAATGCGTTGTTGTTTTTTTATTGAAAGACAAGAATTTGGGATATTTACCGTTATGTCTAATATAGGTACGATCTAGGCCTTAAACTATATGAATACTATCTGTTTTGTTTATGTTTTAAATGTAATGTAATGTTTCTTTAATACAGCTCATATAGACAATTAAAAACACCATCTAGTGCCAAATTTGTTGACAAATTTTATATTGGGTTAAAAATGTAGAGTAGGATTCAAAATACAACTAACTATTACGGGCGAAATACCTTAACCATTGAAAACATCAAACTTTTAATACTGATTTTAAAAAAAACATCCACTTGCCACCAGGAAGTCACAAAGTCTACATCTATTGAGTTTGAATGCTTTTGATTTTGCTCTCTGGAACAAATATGGATGTATTGTGCTGATGGGTATTTCTGGAATTTACTAATCATATATATTGGCAATGTTTGTCAATGCTAAACATGAACTTTCCTAACATATATATTGAAAATTATTTCCTTGTTGTGCTTGAAACTTTATCACGTCGTTTGAATATAAGTAAATATATTTGCTTCTTATAAAATTGAATACGGCATTTAGAAAATCATAAATACTAAAATTGTACATTTTCCCGACTTATTTGTATATATACTTTTTTATATCAAGGCTATATTTTTAGTTGAAAGGACAAAAAGGCTGGTGATTCAGGATCTAGTGGAAAGGTAAAACTAATTTAATAAAAGAGCTCTAAAAACTCTCCGTATTGCGAAATAATTTTTGCATTCATGTTTTATAATGTAAAAATTTAATATTTCATCCAAAGTTATTAAAATAAGCTACACTGGAGAGCTGAGGAAGCTATTTACATCAAGGTTGCGATTTTGATTTTAACTCCACTATAAATATACATTCGACAACATAAACTAAGCATTTTATAATGTTGAAAAGGCAATTCATACCGAAGACCGGTTTCGTCTTTATTGGGAGCTCTTTACGTACTGTCCAGAATTTTCTTTAACCACTTAGCCATCCTACCCCGCAACCACTATTCGTTTATTACATAAATGTTTTATTAAATACCACTTTCTTAGGTAGTGTTGTGTCAGTACTATAATCAAAGATTAGGGGTGGTTAGCTGGAAATTTAGAGCTACAGAGATGCCATATTAGACTCACTTAAAGTAAAATCTTTTTAAGAAACTGTATATTATACAGTATACACTTGTTTTTCGTGCCTACTAGGAACAAATGAACGATCATCCAACTTTCCCTCATTCCTTAACTAAATATATAGTAGATATAGAGCGTTGTACCGGCTCCTACTGATAAGTCGTCAGTAAAAACGAAACAGGTATGTAGAGAAAATTATACCTTATATTCATGCCGTCTTTTGATTGTCCGTTCGGTTCTATTTGAACCAATTTGTTACTAGGTTCACAATGTATAATACAAAATTTCTATTCATCCGATTGAAGTATTTAATATAAATGAGTTAATCTTATTCATATGCTATGTAATCTTTTTATTTTGGACGTTTTATAGTTAGCGATGCAACCCTTATAATGCAAACACTGCTCTATCGCAATTGTATATTTTGTAAACATTTTTGGTTAATATTAATAAGAAAACCTTGTTCATCGGTTGAATACCACATTGTTAAAGACATTTTATATTTTAATTTGTGTTACCTGTTTGTACTGATAATATTTGATCAGTAGTCTGATTTTGTCGCTAGTGCTTCAGGTATGCTTTAGAAAACGATTTTTCGAAAGGCTTGCCTGCTTCCTTTGTTGTTAACAAGCAAGGATCAAATATAAATTGAATAAATATTTTATTTCATGCTTTAGTGCTACGGCTAATGGTTATTATTACATTGAAGGGAAAAATTGACTTTAATGAGATTGATTTGCACTTGACATTTCTTATATATTATTTTTGTTTTATTTATGTTGTAGGACTTGTACCAACAAGTGATTCATGGCGAGGACAACACTGTTTTATTCGACATTGTTACACGAATGCTGCGATATTTCCGTGGCCGCGATCCACGCATTTGTATTGCCAGTATTGACGAGGCTCTCGAGAGATTTGCTCATGAGAAAAGAACAACTCACCGATTAGCCATTCAGCGACTGCTTAAGGATGGTTTGCCAATTCCTCACAGTGATTCTGCAAAGTTGAATACAAAAAATGACGATTTTAAGCTGAAATATGCTGGTAATACGTCCAGTGCTAATGATGTGTCGGCAACTGTTAACGACCACACAATGCAGTTTAAAACTGGTGCAACTTCATCAAAGTTAGCTCGGCTTAATCAAACACAACGAGCGGAATTACTTTACAGCCTGATTGAATGTGTGCTTAATGAACAGCCTAATTTATCGCTTGGCACTGAATTCAACAGATCAACTGAAGGAAAATCAAAAGCTTTGGTAGTTTTATTGCGTTTGTTTTGCACTATTTATTTCAATTACTTCAAATTATCTGCATTTATTGTTCAAATTGTAATGATTTACGAATTTTTGTTCTGATTTTCCTGCTTGTCGTTAAAGTCTCCTCAAACTACTATCTTAATCATTTAAAAATTTTAATTTATTATTAATTTTATAGGATTTCTAATTAAACTTCAAGTGCTGTTTATCGGACCCAGACATTAGATCGGTGTTCAGTCCAAAGCTTCGTATTCGTAAACATACTCCTCAGGTAGATGAAGACAGCCACTTCGGATTTTTTCAAATAAAATGGTTGCACCGAGGTTTCACTGTATACTGCAAGCGACAGAATTGATCTACCACGCTAAATTTACTTGAACACATTTGAAGCATTACCCCAGTCAACCCATACAATATCGCATCCAACATGGAATTACTAAACTTTTAATCGAGTAATGGACGATTTACGCAATGCATCTGATAGTTTTCGTGCCAAGAAAAATTACTTTTAAAGGACTTTGAAGACATTAACATAAATGAATGAAGTCGTATATTGTTAAAATATATTATTGCAAAATTAACATGTGTTTAATGTACTGGCTTGTTATGATAGTGCTTCATAGAGACTTTCAGATGGTTAGTTAAGTTAGATAGCCAAACGTCAGCAAAGTAATATCTGATGTTTGTTTTTAGCAAATTTCGCCGGTTAGATCAATTTAATAGATTTAAACCAATTTTACTTTTTAAACCGGCTGTTCGGCTGATCATATCAACGGATTGAAAGCTGCCTCAACTCTTTTGGTTAAAATGATGTAGACTTTGGCTCATATAGTCAGGATATTTAATACGCCATTTTATCATCATTATTGATTAAAATATCTGTTGTAGTCAGAACTAAATGTGGAACTTTAACTGGTAGAATGCTCAAAGGTAGTCAATCATTTAACAAATAACTAGCCAGAAAGTTAATTTTGTGTTCATAGGATCATCACTTCTGTCAGTTTGTATTGGGGTAGAGGAACCTGGCTAATCAGCAGTGCATGACCGGAAAGATTCTAAATGATAATTTTTACTAGTATTGAAGTGTTGCGCAATGAGGAAGAACGATTGTAGAATTAATGAATTCTGTTCTAAGCCTCGATTATGCTTTACATAAACAATATAATAAACAAAATGCATTTTTTTCATTCGACCCGACGTTCCCATTGCCTATTAGAAAAATTAACACATACACAACCTATCGATTCTTTAAAATGTCTGGCAATGTCCAAATATGAATAAAACTATTGCCCGTTAAGAAGCAAGTTTTTCCAGAATTTGATTTTTTGTATTGAGGCTTGGGGAAGTCGAATCAATCGGAAGGGAAATTATGTAGCACTTAATATGGAAATGTGAAACACCAATTGTTGCCTAATTAGTGACTAACGAAATTTGTTTATTTATAGACAAATCGTGCATCTGTCAACGATGCCGGCGCCTCTTCGATTACACCTCCCGCAGCAGTTGAAGTCATTAGTGCATTGGCGGATCAGCCGGAACAAAATTTTGCTAGTGACGTGCAGTTTGACGTAAATGAATCAAATTTCAATAGTGAAATCATGGAAGAAAGTGAAGAATATGACAGCGTTGTGATTAAAGTTGGTCAGGATGCGCAAGGTTGCAATTATTACTACATGGATGGTAAGTAGATGTCATGCTGGAACTGCTATCATATAAATATATTTCAATTTTATAAACGAATTGTTGTCAATCTAATCATAGCCTGCTTCTTAGGACACCATGGCTAAATTCATCAGATTTGGCTGTCTTATTCTGAATGAAAAAAGCAGACTTCATTAAGGGATTTATCCCTTCGTGAAAAATGCGACGACAAATACAACTGGGTTGAAAGTATATATGTGTTGTGAATAATCAGATATCGAGCCCTTTTCATTTTAATCTGGAATACATTTTATTTGACTGGAAAGTCAGCTAAACTATTTCTTTGCAGTGAAAAATATTCATTTTTGCAGCTTTTTTGCACAATTATGTTAGTAGCATAAATAATAAAAAAATTGATTTTGAGTGTGGCGATAAAGATCAATGTCATTTTATTTAGATTGTCGTACAAAATTGCAAAAGCACGGGTATGATCCTCGTTAGTTAGTTTGCCCTTGTGCTCTGATGATAGAAATGAATAGTTGAAACAAATCAGTATGCGCAACTGCCGGAAGTTTCCTTATGCCGTGTGACTGATTAAATAAAATGGGATTGACTGTTATCTTAAGTTCGAAATCTTAGCTTACACAATATGGACTGATTTAACAATCAGTGTCAAATACCACGAAGTGTATCATTTTATATGATTAATGTAACAGCAGATCTGAATGTGACGTTTTTGCCATTAATTCGAAATTTATCTTTAATGAATAATGATTTTAAATGGAATATTTATTAGGTCACTTCAATTTAGATGATTAGTAGCAGTCTTAACAACAGTATTTTCTATTGAAATACAGCCTCCCAGTTTTAATAAGCCAGGAGCATCCACCAGTGAAGGTCCGGCTTTTACCTTTATTGGTATCCCATCTACTTTACTTAACATATTAGCCATGAGATGATTTGTTCGACATGCACTATTTACATAATTTTAGTGATAACATACTTATATACAGGAAATGATCTATTAGGCACGGTTCACCTGTTATTACAGTTCATAATTTAATTCACTTTGTGACTACAGAACAAAAACAAATACACATATTTAAAGTAGTATTTTTTTCACGATAGACACTTGCACTGCGAAACTCAATTCCAAGTATCTTTAACAAAGCGTGAAACGGCTGGATTAAATTCAAGTCATTATAGTTTCAATAAGATGAATTTCTACATGCATAGAAATATATATTTCTTTAATATGAGACCTTTAATAATAATATTCTTTCCATGAGAAAAATAAAAGTAAATATTACCAAATCCAAGAACCGTTAATTTCTCGGTTCCTCCTCAAGTATCTTCAAATGAAACACACACACACACACACACACACATATATATATATATATATATATATATATATATATATATATATATATATATATATATTGAAAGGCAAAAAGAGATCTTTGTGTTGTTTTATTGGACTTTACGTGTAACCATTTAAGTGACTATTTAACAAAAAAATTGCGTATGACTGCGGGTACAAGCAGACGAAACGTCAGCACAACGCGAAGAAACATAAATCAAAATATAACTATAAATGTAACATGAAAGAAGCTAATACACTGCAGAAGGATGCTTTTTACATTTACAGCGAAATTAAAAGAAAATTTAAACTTGATAAGAGTGTGAAATAACGGAACAACCTGCCAATTGCATGCATCACCATCAGTTCGAGATCAATGTCTGGACATGTTATTTTTGATCGCGTAAATTCGGCTGCATTTTGTTTATCCACAGAATTAGATATATAGCTAACTAATTTCTGTTATTACATCTGGTTATTATTTTAAATGCCACGTCTGGTAATGTTACGTGCAAGTTTACAATGGTATGTTGCACATTTACAGACGTCCATGCACCATTTGATTTGAAACGGGCCTTTTAGTAGCAATGCGATTTCATTCGAGCAATTAACCTTCTGGTCGATCCGCTTACGTAAGTTGAACAACGATTTACGCCTGTATATAGGTAAATAATATTTTATATCGACTTTAACAGCTGTTTCTCTTTGATTGTTGTTCAAGGCAAATGTGTTACCGTAAAATACACACGTAGCATAGCTGAATTAAATGTGCGTGCTAATGTCGATTCAACTACCGTCTGAGATGTATGGGAAGGAGCGTACCCCTTGAATGGGATGTTTAGGCTAATTTTTTTCTTTCCTGGTTTTAAATAGGTATGTTTCTTATCATTTCCCATTTTAAAAATCAACTCAAAAAGCTGTCTAGGATGTCAATTAAACATTAGATTGCTATTGCGTCAGTATATACGTCGTATTTGAAATCTGGAATAACTACTCTGTCAATTATAGAAAAATGGCCGCTTACTATTGATATTTTATTTTGAAAAGCATAAAATTGCTATAATGCAAATACTGTGCATACCAGTTTGGTCTAAGGAAAATTGTTCTACTTAGTTTACCATTAATCTTTTTCTATATTAATGCATCCAAGAACGGTAAACATTCGTTTCATGCGTTTCATGGAAATTTGAATCAGTATTCCTTATCGTGATCTGATTTTAAGAACAAGTAAAATATCATTAAACAATAATTGATTGCGTGGATGGTGGTAGCAATTATTTAAATCAAGTTAACCAGTAGTCGAACAACATAGCAAGACTACCGCCAGTGTCATGCACTGACACGTTTCGACCTTCCATGATCACAATCAGAGTACGACGGCAAACAGACTAGCTCGGATTAAACCACATTGCATATATATGGAAAGTAAAATTAGATATGCGGCTCTCGCATCTAGTAGTTTCGCATACATTGTAAATATCATCAACATAACGTATGTGTTATGAATATTTACTCATGTCGCACTTAATCATGTGTTCTCTGGATGGTCTAGTAAAATCTTATGTATCTCTAGAATTGGGGCGCTCCAAATTTCTACAAAGTTAATATTTGTATTGGTACTTACAGTAAAACTAAATTGTGCAACCTTCGTGCATAACAAAATAAGCACATATAAAACAGTACATGTAAACGGAGACGGTAATATGTTTTGATCTTTAACATTAATTGTTTCTTATATTGAAATCTTTGTAAACGAAGACGTCACACTACAAGCCAGTCTTGTTTTTTTTACCTATATATATATATATATATATATATATATATATATATATATATATATATATGTGTGTGTGTGTGTATTTATATATATTGAATTCCGCTAAATAACATAAAGAAATAAACAACTGAATGATTATATAGGAATTTGCGCAGTGGTACAAGTACAAGAAACGCAGATTTACAACAAGAATAGCTCATTTATTACACAAGGTACACACTTTTCCAACTTCTCTTAAATGTTCAATTCAGGAATACGCCAAATTTCTTTTATTGACCAGAAGATTAGACATGCGCAAAATGTGCACCAAATTTCCTGGAAATCGTAATTTCTTAATAAATTAAATATAAAGTTCTTTCCGCAGAAACGTTTATTGTGCTCTGCATTTTATAGCCGGTATTCCATTTAGAACTTTAAAAGGTTCTTTTGGATGCCTTAACAAAATTCATCATCCATAGGAAAAGATAAAATATAAATTTCTCAGATACTATAATTCATACGTTTTAAATTTTCTCCTTAAATATCGACAAGAAAGTTAAACCCATCACATACATATTGAATGAAAAACAAACAGGAACTTTTAAACATGGTGATAATCTGGAACAAGGGAACAACCGGCCAATTGCGTGCATCAGCTCCACTTCAAGATCAATGCC